>JAFVLL020002602.1:0-10538 GCA_021397915.2 Tor tambroides | reverse complement strand
AAAAAAAAAAAAAAAAAAGAAGCAAAGTTTTGAAAGTGTGTGTAAGCAGCTGAAAAAATTGTAGTGTTTTTTTGTGTTATGAGTGATAGTGTGTGTTTGTTTGGTGAAAACCTTTGCTAATGGAGAAATGAGATGATTTGAGACATTAATGAAGTGTTTTGGTAGTTTTAGTGCATTTTGAGTGTGAAATGAACTGCTGTGTCAAGTTGAAAAATGGTTAGGAGAATTTCGTGAAGAGTTTGACAAAGTGACTTTAGTACTGAGAAATCTGTCCTAGCGATTGTAAAAAGCTGTAAATATGCAAGACCTTACATGTCACTGTTTATAACACCGAGTGTTCATCATTTGCTGTGCTGCTTAAAAAAATAAGAATAAAATAAAAAATAAAAATTGGGGGGCATAAATGAAGAGTGTACCCTACTCTTCTTAATAAATTAAGAGTATACCAAGAGCACACATAATGAATTTGTCTTGGTGACAGAAGCTTCCAGAGCACAGAGAGGATGACAGTGAATGAGCAAAATGAGTAAAAAAAAAAAAAAGTTTCTAAAAAATATAAATGTCTACAAAAAATATTTAAAAAAAATATGGTATACAACTTATGCAAGGGAATGTGAATAAGAGGTATGATGTGTAAAATAAATGTGTATAGTGCACATGTTTTTTTTTTGGACTGTGGGGCATTTAACTGTTCATGAGGTAGCTGGCCTGAGGAAAGAAACTTTTCTTGTGTCTGGCTGTTTTAGTGCTCAGTGCTCTGTAGGGTCGATCAGACGGCAAGTTCAGCAACAGTTCAAAGAGGAGGTGGCCTGGTTGTGAGGGGTCCAGCTCTTTTCCTCAGAGTGATTAAACCTCAGAGTGGGTGAGTATTGTTCTTGGAGATAGGGAAGGGGTGCACCATAGTCCTCTGGTCTGTCCTGGTGATGGAAGTATAACCTCTGCTGGGCCTTTTTCACAATGGAGTCGATGTGATTGTCCCACTTCAGGTTCTGTGAGATGGTGGTGTCCCAGAACCTGAATGCAGGGGGACCTGAAAGGGTGCTGTCTTTCAGGTAGACCATCACCAGTCTTTCAAACGACTTCATGACCACAGATGTTAGGGCACCGGGTCTGCAGTCGTGTCTTAAAAAGTTATTGAGAGAGACGATTCAGAGACATCAGTGAGATGAGATAAGAAGTGATCCTGATAACTCTTCAGACCTCTTAGAGGCTGAAATTATCATATAGTGAACTTTGCAACCAAATGCAAGTAATATCAGTACATTGATTTAAACATGAGGGCAATAAGTAGGACTATGTGGGCAATAAATCTGAACCCACTGCCATTTACGGTAAGTCAAGTTAAAAGAGAATAGTGTGCATTCACGTATCAGACACTGACAAGATCTGATAAAATGAAGATCTGATAAAATATGATAAAAGAAGGATTATTGCTAGACTCTTGTCTTATTTTTCCTTGTCTTATTTTTTTTTCAAATTAACAATTTCATAAACAGAACAGGTCATCGAACAACAGGAATTTTATAAATTTGTGCTGCGAGAAAGCTTCTCTTCAAAAAACATTGTTCTGATTGTTTGTCCTTATGAACCAAATGGCTTAAAAATATAATAAATGATGTTTTTTGAAATTCAAAAAATGGCAGTAGTTTTGTTTGGTTTTGTTTTCATTTTTTCGTGAGTAAGAGATAGAAAATATAGTAGTACAGTATAACAACCAATACGCCTATGGCAAGTCCTCGTAAACCACATACAAATGTGTCTGTGTACTTGTTTAACTATACTTGTGAAGGGCAAATGTCCTCCTTATGTAGTGAAATAACCCACTAGTGAGAATATTTTACTGGTCCTCACTATAGTTAAAAAGGCTTACAAATCGGCTAAAACAGGTAAACAAAAAAATCTTTATCCAGTACATGACAAATGGCTGGAAAAAATCTTGCAAATTTATTAGCTAAAGAGTGGGAACCCTGAAGTGTTTCAGATGATTCCTGCTTCAACTCTGACTGTACATGACTGACTGATTTAATTATTTTATTATAAGCCCTCTGCCATTTATACACTAATAACATAACTCAGAGGGATGAGATGAGAAGTGATCCTGAAAACTCTTCAGATTGTTAGATGCTTAATCATATTAACTTTGCAACCAGATCATTTCATTGAGGACACAAGAGGGCAATAAGTATGTGCAATAAATCTAATCCCACTCGCCATTTACGGTAAATCAAGTGGAAAGAGAATGGCGTGCATTCACGTATCATAAACTGACAACATCTGATAACAAATAATAAAAGAAGGATTATTGCCCAAAAAACTCTGCGCACCATTGTTCCTTTTGCGAACGTTATAGCAATTCTCAATATGGTTTTCATTTCTCAAAATCACAGATGTGAAACACAGATCACAGATACTCCCACTAATCACAACACAACCCAATAAAAAGGTTGCTATTTTAATTACAGTTTTTCTCGATTACTAAAACACTGTAATCAGGCTTTTGAACTAAAATTTCATAACCATAACAGCATTTTTTAAAAAGCACACCCATTTCCCTAAACTCCCTAAACTCCCTAAACACTATTCCCCTGCTTTGACACATGAGTTTGGTGAACTGTTAGTGCAAAACTCTACACACAAATCCCTACATTTCTCAGTGCTTACACCATGTGGTCATTTAGAAAGCACTAGCATTCAATATTGTTCACTCAAGTCAGCACAGTTTGAGCTCAGTTAGCACACAATTACCCAAGTGGAAACACTAGGAGTCAAAATTTATCACACACCAATCAGAACTTTTGATGGATAGATAAAAGGGCCAAAGTCAGGTCATTCAGGTTTGAAGCAATGGATCCAGAGAGACATGAAGGAAGAGGTCGAGGATACCAGGGAGGAGTAGGAGGGAGTGGAGTGGAGGAAGAAATGAGGGAAGAGGAAGAGTAGGAGGTGGAGGAGGAGTGCGGAGAGGAAGAGGAGAAAGAGGAAGATGAGGAGGAGAAAGAGGAAGAGGTTTTTGAACATCTTTCTGCCTGCATACTCTCCCTTTCTAAACCCTATAGAGGAGCTTTTTCGGCATGACAGTGGAAAGTATATGACCGAGAACCTTACATCCGTGTTCACCTCCTCCAGGCCATGGAAGAAGCCTGCATGGACATTTCAGTTGATGTGTGCCAGGGTTGGGTCAGGCATGCAAAGGGCTTTTACCCCCACTGCCTGGCTAGGGCCAATATAGCCTGTGATGTTGACAAGGTTCTTTGGCCTGTCCCAGACCAAAGACGGGATGCTGGGGCAGAATAATTATTTTTGCTGTTGTTTGCTGTATTGTGCTGTACTCTACAGTACATTACAGTTTTTTTTTCAGTTGCCCTTTGTCTGATCTGTAGTCACATTTTCAAAACTCTAAACACAATTAGCACAACATCGGTCTGTTGTGACCATACCATTAACACAATTCGTGTTGTTTTCATACAATATGCAGTCAATTGCCACGTTTCTAAATTGCTTACATTTTTTTTCATACAGGCTTACCCAAAACCAAAATCATGGATCTTTTTAGTCTTGTTTACAAACGCTTAAACACAGCATGTCAGAAATGACAGACCTAATGTTCCAAACCTTAAATATAGTATAAAGCTTCTACTTCTGCAACAACAGCAGCAGTTTAAAAGGATTGAAAAAAAATCTCTCTATATAAAATATTGTAACAACTGATACGCATTTTTAAGTAACATATCACTGAAATATTTAGAAATAGCTGATTGTTTGTTTGTTTTTTCCCCTTACACATGTGGAACCTATGAAAGCTTATTTCTGCCATGGAATTTAAAGGGTAAAGGGTAATTGTGACTTTTTTTATCTCACAATTCTGATACATTGCAAGATGTAAACTCACAATTCCAAGAATAGAACTCCGAATTGTGAGATAAAAAGGTCACAGTTAACGTATTTACTTTTTTATTCTGACAGGAACAAGCTTGCATAGTAAACAGAGGCCACGTATGTTGGAATTTTTGTTGATCAATGGCATCAGCTACCATGGGGTCACCATCCACATCCAACCCCCACCCACTGGAAAGCAATTTCAATCAAGGTTCCAATTGAATTTCTGCATGGGGGCCCTATTTTTTTTCTGTTGTACATTCTACAAAGTAATGACTCATTCAGTTTTAGATAGTATGTTGCCAAGAAAGAACACATTCAACACTTAAAATTGTAAAATGGGTTTCAGTTGAAGGTAAACTGTAGGCTAAATTACAAAAAAACTATGGATTTTTTATATTGTCTATTATACTCAGGTAGAATTGAAACATGACAAGCAATGCAGTTTTTGTAAAGCCATCAACTGTTAGTATTTTGACAGTCACTGTGCTACGATTGACTCTATGTTTCTGTTGGATAGAAACTAGTGCTAACATTTTGACTGAATAACTCGATTTTGAATCGGGTTTTCTGTGTTTTGATAGAGTTAGTATATGTAGAAAAAGGCATTTTGAAATTTAGAGTTTGTATTTATTTAACAAAATGTGGTTTTGACCAGAAAATTAACTATTTGGCTAACAGTGTGATGTAGATGTGTTGCTGTGTTAAGAGTACGTTAAGTATTGGTAAATGCTTGTTAGCAATTGAAAAAACTGTAAATTAAGGAATAAAATGCAAATGCATAAATTTGTTGTGCCTTTTGTTGTGTTCATCATGTTTGGGTTTTTTTGGAGGAGGGGCACAACCAACATAACTTAATACCGGTTTTTGTAGTATTGTTTGAATTGATCTCATCAGTCTGTAAGACTGTGTTGTAGTGTGTGTGTGTGTGTGTGTGTGTGTGTTTTTGAGGGTTTGTGTGTCATGTCTGAGATCAAAGTTTGGTTTTTCAGCAAAACTGAGTTGTTTTGAGTGGAGAGCTTCATTTTGACCTGAATAAGCTTGGGGAATTGAGTTAGAAGTTATGGATTTGTGTTTAGAGTTTCACAAAAAAAAGGGATAATTTCAAGAAATGTGTTTAAGCAATTGAGAAAAACTGTAGTAAAAAATAAACAAATAAATAAAAAATAGGATAACTACCAACAGGGGGATCACCTAATTCTTTTGCATGTTCTCCAGTGAAAATTACTCACTTTTCTTCATAAATTCAAGAGACGAGATAGACAATAACTCTTCTGTGTTACATGAGAAAAAGTTATCCTAAACTCACATAGAATATAAAGCATTATCAGTGTCAGAGCCAGTAGGTGCTGGTATGGGCTTCGTGATTTGTTTTACACATATTTCCCCTTAATAACACATTGGCTGATGCATCATCATCATGCTAAACTCATATCTAAAATGTTACAATTTAAACATGAATGCACATTGATCTTAAGGTGGGCATCTTTCCCCATCTTAAATAAGGAACCTTCTACTGCTGTAAACTCAATGAGCAGTTTTTCCACACATGACAAGGAACATATTTTAATCTCAGGCAAACTTACATAAAACCATAGGCACTTCAATTTTACTGTAAATTACTGTTTTCAGAAATGCATTTTTTTTTATTTTGTTTCTGTTTTATACATAAATACACACCCCAACACACACACATACACATAGGTAAACACTTACTTAACACAAGCACACTGCAATCATTCAAAAATACACACAGACTTTCATGTTAGGTGCTTAAAAGTAGTTCAATAGTTAAAAGGAATAAATCATAGGGGGTGAACGGGTGGGTGCACTGCTCAACAAATGTACACAGACCACATAAACCTAGACACATTTAAACAATATCTACATTTACGTATGCATTTAGTGTTACATTTTTAATTATGCAAATTATTATTAAATAACACAAATCTTTCTGCATTTTTATTATTAATATTTCACAGAATCTATCATCCAACAAAACTATAAGATAAACTTCAGAGACATCAGAGAGATCAGATGAAATTAGATGACACTGATAACTCTTCAGACCTGTTGCTGACATTGTAATATGTTGAACTTTGCAACCAAATGCAAGTAATATCAGTACACTGATTTAAACATGAGGGCAATAAGTAGGACTATGTGGGCAATAAATCTGAACCCACTGCCATTTACGGTAAATCAAGTTAAAAGAGAATAGTGTGCATTCACGTATCAGACACTGACAAGATCTGATAAAAGAAGATCTGATAAAAGATGATAAAAGAAGGATAATTGCTAGACTTTTCACATTAGTTTTCCTAGAGACCATTTTAGCAAAAAAATATTTTCTCAAAATCACTGATGTCAAATAAAATATTTCACATTACACAGACATCTACAAACCTGCACCTCTTACCTGATGTCTTGTGTAGAAATGTACTAAAACGCAGTGGTTTATTTTTTGTTGGCTTTCAGTTTCTAGCTGAAACAACAAGCTGTCAAACTGCCAAGATCTGTCAAGAAGGGGCTGGAGCAAGAAAGCCCTTATAAACTCTCTTGTAGAGTCTCTCTTACAGTTTTTCTCGATTGCTTAAACACATTTCTTGAAACTATGCCTCGTATTCTCAAAACAGTAAACACGAATCCATAACTTCTAACTCAATTCCCCAAACTTCCTATATTCAGGTCAAAATGAAGCTCTCCACTCAAAACAACTCAATCTTGCTGAAAAACCGAACTTTGCTCTCAGACCTGACACACAAACACTCAAAAACACACACACTACAACACAGTTTTACACACTGATGAGATAAATTCAAAACAATACTACAAAAACCGGTAATAAGTGTTGCTTGTGGTACCCCCCCAAATGATTTATTCCTCAATTTAATGTACTGTAGAGTACAGTACAATACAGAAAACAACAAAAATAATTATTCTACCCCAGTACACCGTCTTTGGTCTGGGACAGGCCAAAGAACCTCTTCAACATCACAGGCTATACTGGCCCTGGCCAGGCAACGGGGGTAAAATCATCTTGTATGCCTGATGTCCTTGTATCACTGTTCACAAACAAGATAGGCAAAATGCTTAGTCATGTTGCACTCTGTTAGTTTTACCTGATGTAAATGGCAACAGTTTGTATGACAGTTACTGTACTGAAATGCAGAAGGCTGCACTTCTTATGTGTGTCACATATCCATTTCAAAAGTACAAATGTACACATTACTGCATGTGGGATATTGATTGAAAAAGACTGGATATGATTCAAAGTTTCACTTTTACTAGTGGTCTGACCAAAAAAAAACAAAATCATTACAACGTCATTGTGAAATAGAAAAAAAAGGAAGATGTGCACAAAGGCAAAAATAAAAATTGGAAAGTCCACGGTCAGAATTTGTAACTCTTGTGTTGTCCTCTGTCTATATGCTTTCCATTTGAAGGTTGATGAGATGCACCTTTGAGCTATTTCAGAGAACTGGTTTGTCATTGGTTGATCTATATTCTCTTCATTAGTGAATGTCAAGATTCACTTGAACAATTCATGCCAAATTTATTACAGTAAAAGTTGAATAGAAATGTGTAGAAAATATGCTTGACAGTTTATGACAACTAGATCAACCATTTTGCATTTACCGTAATGACTTATACGATGAACTAATGACTTGAGGCTTCGAGGGTAAGACTATTGCACAGAGAACTATACATATTGAGCAACATGACAGTAGCAACTGATAATGTAGGAAACCACAGACAAATGCACATAATCATTTGCATGAATGTACCAAAGCAATCGCAACTTGTTCAAAAGAATGAGAAACTTTTTATGATGTGCACAAGTGACTAGATGATGTGGAGGCTGAACAAGTAGTTTTGAGAATTTAATTTCTGATTCGAGAAATGCACCAAAGCCACTGAGAAACACTGTAAGCTGACTTTGGCCCTTTTATCGCCATTGAAGGTTCTGATCGATGTGTGATAAATTTTGACTCCTAGTGTTTCCACTTGGGTAATTGTGTGCTAACTGAGCTCAAACTGTGCTGACTTGAGTGAACAATATTGAATGCTAGTGCTTTCTAAATGACCACATGGTGTAAGCGCTGAGAAATGTAGGGATTTGTGTGTAGAGTTTTGCAGTAAAAGTTCACCAAATTTGACTCATGTGTCAAAGCAGGGAATAGTGTTTATAGTTTAGGGCAGTGGTTTTCAATCCTGTTCCTCGGGACCCACTGCTCAAAACATTTTGCATGTCTCCCTTATCTGACACACTCGTTTGATTCATGGAGCTCTTTCCTAATGAGCTGATGATCTCAATCAGGTGTGTAAATTAGGGAGACATGCAAAATGTGCAGAGCTGTGGGTCCCCAGGAACAAGTTTGAAAACCACTGGTTTAGGGAAATGGGTGTATTTTTTGAAAAATGGCGTTATGGTTTTGAAATTTTAGTTCAAAAGCCTGGTTATAGTGTTTTAGCAATCGAGAAAAACTGTAAAGACTTTTATTCCAGGTCTCTGTTAAACTGAGCCAAAATGAGTGCACAGTTCTCAGGTCTGTAGCTGATTTTTTTTTACATTTACAAATGTTTTTTTATTTATTTTTTTATTTAGCTTCATCTGAATTTTTCAGTTTGACTGATTTGGATCTTATTCACTAAAAATCTAATTTTGTAATATTGTGATGTTGTATTCTCTGTAATAAGTATTTAGTCCATTAAATGTTTAGGAACAAGAAGTTTATTTTCCTTTCACTGCTGTTAAAATTTTTCTTTTAATTCAAATACAAACACATTCTAAAAAGTCAGTACATTATTAATTGTTACTATTAATTGTCATTATTTTGAATTGTATTTTCTTTCTTGGTCTATATAGTACAAGAAATTAGGATTGTCCTTATTGGCAAAACAGGCGTTGGGAAAAGTGCCACTGGTAACACCATCCTTGGAAGAGATCATTTTCACAAAGCAGCAAGCTCTAAGTCTGTGACTAAGCAATGCAGTCTGGCCACCACTGTTTTTGATGGTAGAACAATCAAGGTTATGGACACTCCAGGCTGGTGTGACACAGAGCTCTCCGAGGCTGAGCTCACGCAGGCTACAGTGAAATGCATCAACATGTCATACCCTGGTCCGCATGTCTTTCTTCTCGTCTTGGCGATTGGCAACCGCTTCACAAATGAAGAAAAACAAACGGTCCAGCAGATACAGGAGATCTTTGGGGAAGAAGCTACAAGATACACAATGATTTTGTTCACAAAGGGGGATGACCTAGAGGACACAACTTTTGATGACTATCTGAATGGAGCCACCGGAGATCTCAAAGCCTTAATTGACAGATGTGGTCATAGATGCCATGTTTTCAACAATAAAGTCAGAAACCCGTTACAAGTGTCCAAACTCCTGCAAAAGATTGAAAAGATGGTGCAACGCAATGGTGGTGGATGCTACACCAGCTCAACATACCAGATACTGGAGAAATATAAGAAAAGAGAGGCTGAGCTACAACGGAAAGCTGATGCTGCTAGAAGGGAAATGAAAGCCAGAAAGGCTGAGCTTCAAAGAATGATCCAACTTATGGAACAGGAGCAGCAGCGCCAAATGTTGAGAGAAACACAGCTGCATGAACAACTGATGGAAAACAACCATATTATAAGTACTATGCTAGAACACATGCAAATTGAAAGAAATGACAGGAAACAAGAAGAAGAAAGGACACAGAAAGCATTAAGTGCCCAGGCAGCAGAACATCAAAGGATGATGGTGCTAGAGAGACAAAAACAGAGAGAAGAGCAGTTAAAACATCACCATTACATGGAGAACGAGGAGTTAGAGAGAAAAAATGAAGAGTCCCAGCATAGATGGAGAATGGAGACGGAGAGGCAGAGTTTTGAAAAAGAGAAGCAAGAAATGACAAAAAAAATATGAAGAAACAATTCTTCAGCTGGAACAACAGAAACAGATGACAGAGGCTGAAATGCAAGAATTGTTAATGGAAAAAATTAGGAAAAGGAAAAACTGTATTATTTCATAAAAAAAGCTCTATTTACACAATCTTTCAAGGTGTCTGAAGTATCAAAAACTACTGAAAATTATTTCAAGTTTTAAAAATGTGATTGGAAGTATTCTGTAATAAAACAGCATATAGTTCAGCTGTCAACTGTCTTTCAAGATTTGTTACCTAATGCATACATTTTTAAAAGAGACATTCCTCATGAACAATATCTATGATTCACATATATCTGGGTGTTATCAGGACATCAACCATATAATTTCCATCCACTGTATTATCTTTAAAACATCAAAAAAAAATCCTAATTTTACCAGATAGATCTATACAGCTAGTTAGACAATAGCCAATAGACAGCGCAAGAAAACCTAATTGTAAGCTTCACTAAGGCTTTACTTGTATTTCTTGCAGACAGGGCCTAATATTTATTCAGAATGAAGGAAAACATTAATTTCAAGATAAACAAAAAGCAGTAAGACCAGCTCAGCAACCACTCTTTAAACATGTCTAAATTGATATTTTTATAAAGGTCTTGAATGTTGTTGTGTACTGTTCATTAAAACTATATGTTTGTTGATGTACCCGTAAATTCACTAAAAAAAAAAAAAAAAAAAAAAACCAGTGTAAATAAAACTATGCTATGAAATATATAAAAGAA
>JAFVLL020002601.1:0-51324 GCA_021397915.2 Tor tambroides | reverse complement strand
TTCTGCCAAAATAAAAGCTGAGAAAAAGCAACAACTCCATCAACATTCATAAATGTTAGTATTGTAATTTTACTGTTGTTCTGTAGAATAAAATAGACAATAATAATGAAAATAATAATTACCCTACAACAGCTCTATTAATACATTTATTATATTCACACATAGTGGTCAAATTTGGATTTGTAATATATTCTAATGTTTTAAAAGAAGTCTCGTCTGCTCAGCAAGTCTACATTTATTTGTATAGTAAAAAAAATACATGCCTGATTCAAGAAGGGGGTCTCAAAAATGGCCAAAAAATATTATTTTACTAACTTATTAATTTTAAGTTAAATTGTGCTTTGTTGGTATAATGTCTGATAGAATGTTAAAAAAAAATGTTCAGTGTTAAGTAAATATTTTTAAATAGTTTTTTTGTAATTGATTTTATATTTGAAAAGCAGGAAAAAAACAGTAAAAAGCACATAATTGTAAAAAAAAAAAAAAAAGGCAAAATAGATGGGGAAAAAAATGCGAAAGACCGTATTCGGCCTTCGGCCCAGTGTTTCATTTTGTTTGGCTTCGGCT
Source organism: Tor tambroides (assembly GCA_021397915.2). Lineage (NCBI taxonomy): Eukaryota > Metazoa > Chordata > Actinopteri > Cypriniformes > Cyprinidae > Tor > Tor tambroides. The sequence continues at coordinate 50,757 of JAFVLL020002601.1, read as the reverse complement.
TTGGCCAACAATTTTCATTTTGATGCATCCAGTTTTAAACCTAATTTATCATTTATTCCTGTGGTGGCAAAGCAGAATTTTTAGCAGTCATTACTACAGTCATATAATCCTTCAGAAATCATTCTAATATGATTTATGAGCAGTGCTTTTTTGATGAATAAGAAGTCTCAAATTGCTCACCTTCAACTCGTTTAAAATGCTGCTGCCAGATTCCTTCACAATAGCCATAAAAGCGCTCACATTACTCCAATTCTGAGGACCCTTCATTGGCTGCCTATTACATTCAGAATCGATTTTAAAATTCTTTTATTTGTATATAAATCTTTACATGATCAAGTCCCCATATCTTTATCTGAATTACTGCACCCATATACTCCTTCCAGAAGTTTAAGATCTAGCGACCAGAATGTTCTTTTAGTCCCACACTTCAGACTCAAACACAGAGGGGATCGAGCTTTTTCAGAGGTTGGGCCGCGGTTGTGGAATAACCTGCCTTTTAGAAATTAGATTAGCCCTTTCTCTGACCACTTTTATGCCTCTCCTAAAAACGTATCTGTTTTCCCTGGCTTATAATTAATCTTCTATTATGGTCTTTGCCTAGGATTTTGTCTTCTAAGTGTCTATACTTTGTTTCCCTTGTTTTATTAACATATTTAGTTATTTATATCATTGGGGCTAGACCCTGTCTTAATTGTGTTTAGTTGTGCTGATTTCTGTATCTTTGTTTTACTCTTTTTGTACCTCTGTACAGGACTTTGGTCAGTCGTGTGGCTGTTTTTAAACGTGCTATATAAATAAATTGAACTTGAACTTGAATAAAAAGTTAAAAAGAACAGCTTTTATTTAAAACAGAAGTATTTTGTAAGTACTTATCCTTGCTGAATGTAAAAGTATTCATTTCTTTCAAAAAAAAAAAAAAAAAAAGTGAACTGACCTCAAACTTTTGAACAGTAGTGTATATTGTTACAAAATATTTCTATTTTGAATAAATGCTGTTCTTTAACTACCACATCGCAACACCCTGGCAATCATTTCTAATATGGAAAAACAGCCTAATATATTGTCGAGCGTATGGCATGGACAAGCACGCGTTCCTCAGAAAATGAAAAAATCTAATTCTGTATGCAACACATCTTAAACTTTCATTTGCCCTGGATATATTCACTTACTCTGCTACAAATAGAACAAATGCAAAGAATATTTCATCCCCGCTTTCCTCTTGTCTTTCGAAAATGACTGAATAAATAAAAGTAAAAGAAATGGCAAAGAACTCAGAGGGGAAGCAGGGTGGTTCATGCTTGTTACGTTCATTATGCTGCTAAATTAAAAAGCAGCAACTATCAGCTCCTAATGTTTTGTCTCGTTCCACCTCAGGTGGTTCAAACAGCCGAAACTAAATGGATTCGCTGTCTGTGTGAATAACTGCGAGCAGACAAACTCTTAATTTGTTGTGTGGGCTCTTAGGGGCATGTGGCTGATTGGCTTACCGCTCGAACTTCTAAACTAATACAGCTTTTAAACTCGTGTACTTGAGTGTGTACAATACTGTGATTCTCCATTTCTGAGATTCTTCAGTGCTAGAGTGACAGAAAAATTACTTATCTGTCAACAGTTTGAGATAGAAAGAAATATTGTTTTCACCTGTAAGGTTTTTGTTTCTAAATAACCTCTTATGATTTGCTTACCTCTCAAAATCTATTTCGTGCCTGTGTTTATTAAAGCATTATATTATTAGCAGGATGAATAGTGAATACTAAATATCTGCTTGTACGTAAGTGTGGGCAGTCACATGTAATGCTGCCAAACGATTAATTTTGATTAATCACATCCAAAATGAAAGTTTCTCTTTACATAATATGTGTGTGTACTGTGTAAATGTATGTGTGTATATTTACACACGCATGCATGTATATTTTTAAAATATTTACATGTGCGTATATGTACAGTCATGGCCAAAAATATCGGCACCCTTGGTAAATATGATCAAAGAAGGCTGTGAAAATTAATATGCATTGTTAATCCTTTTGATCTTTTATTTTAAAAATTCACAAAAATCTAACCTTTCATTGGATAATAAGAATTTAAAATGGGGGGAAATATCTTTATGAAATAAATGTTTTTCTCAAATACACGTTGGACACAATTATTGGTACCCCGAGAAATTCTTATGAGTAAAATATCTCTGAAGTATATTCCCATTCCTATTCACAATTTTGAGCACTCCAGGGTGATTATGAACATGAAATTATCCAGCCGTGGCTTCCTGTTTCACAGAAATATAAATAGGAGGGAAAGCAAAGCCCAAATTCCCTTAATCATCCATTACAATGAGAAAAACCAAAGAATATATTTCTGATGTGCAGCAAAAGCTAATTGAGCTTCACAGATTAGTGAAGTGGCTTTAAGAAAAGAGCTAGAGCAGTGAAAATTCCCATTTCCACCATCAGGGCAATAATTAAGAATTTTCAATCAACATAAAATGTTACGAAATTGCCTGGAAGAGGACGTGTGTCCATATCGTCCTAATGCACGGTGAGAAGGAGAGTTTGAGTGGCTAAAGACTCTCCAAGGACCACAGCTGGAGAATTGCAGAAAATAGTTGCGTCTCGGGGTCAGCAAACTTTAAAAAGTTTGGGAGGGTTTCAAGAAAAATACTCCTACCTCATCCAAAAACAAACTCTAGCATATTCAGTTATCAGACACGAGTGGAACTTCAAATGGGACTGGCTTCTGTGGTCAGATGAAACTAAAAAATGAGCTTTTTAGCAGCAAACACTCAAGATGGGTTTGGTGAACACAGGGATAAAAAAGTACCCCATGTGTACAATGAAATATACTGCTGTATTTTTTTTGTTGTGGGCCTATATTTCTGCTGGAGGTCCTGGACTTCTTGTTTAGACACATGGCGTCAAGGAGTCTATCAAATACCAACAGATAAAAAATCAATACGTGACTGACTATAATAATGGAAAATCTTATCTGAAATCTTATAATGGGCCATGTTTGGATCTTCCAACCGTACAATAATCCAAACACAAACCTCAAAAACACCACAAAAATGGGTCAATGAGCACAAAACCAAGCTTCTGCTATAGCCATTCCAGTCCTCTGACCTGATGAGTGGGGTGAACTGAAGAGAAGAAGCACCAACATGGAGCTGGGAATCTAAATGTTCTGGAGTGATTCTGGATGAAGGAATGGTCTCTGATCTCTTGTCAGGTGTTCTCTAACTTCATCTGGCATTATAGGAGAAAATTTAGAGCTGTTAAACTGGCAAATGGAGGTTTCAAAAAGTATTGAATAAAAAGGTGCCGTTAATTGTGGCCAATGTGTCTTAGAGAAAAACATTTATTTCATAATGAAATTTCCCCATTTTAAATTCGTATTATCCAATGAAAGGTTAGATTTTTGTGAATTTTTTAAATAAAAGATTAAAAGGATTAACAATGCAGATTAATTTTCACAGCCTCCTTTGATCATATTTACCAAGGGTGCCAATATTTTTGGCCATGACTGTACATTTATATTCATATGTAATTTATATTATACATAAATATAAATATTTTATATATAATTATAACATACTTTTTTTCTTAAATATATACATGCATGTGTATGTATTTATATATACATTACATGTTTGAACTCTGTTAATTTTTAAACAAAAACCTTTATTTTGTATGCGATTTATCGCAATTAATCATTTGACAGCTCTAGTCACATGTTAATGAGCAAATGGTTGTGATATCAGTCTTAAACAGTTGTGTTTTTGCAGCTTAGTTTCAAAAGCAAGAAAAAAATCAGCTTGCCTTGTTTTCTGGCTGCTGTTGCTCTTCGGCAGTGCAAATGTCAAGCACTTTTTCAATTAACTTCCCATTTTACATGCATATTGGATTTAAACAGTTCACAGCGAGCTGTAATTAAGTGCAATTCACTATCTAATTGTTTGTGGATCGAAAGTTTCATTTTGTTTAGGGCCTGCTTTGACTTAAAATGAATTCAAAGTGACAGTGTCATATCTTGATCCCTCTTGGGGGCCTCAGCAAGTTCATTATTAGTTGTTTTGTGTTTTGTAGAGTGTAAGATTACAGTTAGTCAGTGGGGAATTTGCATGCAATTTTAAGAAACCCATCTCTTGAGATTTATAGTAGTGCAGATATTTTCCTTGCCATCTAGTTACTGAGTTATAGTGTTGACTCTATTAGGACAGTTGCATTGAAGGATTAGGTGAAATGAACTCTTGATTAATCGAAAACCTAGCACATTCATCAGAGAACTTGTAATTTTGTCCACACTAGAGCTTCTAGAGGAGACCCACCGGTAATGATTAATCGTCATACGTGCAGGTCCCGAATGAAGAGCAACCCTCCTGCCTGTAAATGTGCTTTAATACAGTTTAATGATAGAGTGTCACTGTTGTTGCAGGAAGCTCGCTCAACGAGAGGCAGGGACAATTTATCCGAAAAGAGACAAGGAAAAGCATGGAGGACTTAATATCCTGGAAGTAATTACAGCTCTGCTCCTTCCCCATGCACCCGAATGCCGAGACTCAACCTATCGCTTCTCCGTCTTGCAGAAGCCTTGATAAACAAAGCTGTTTATAAAGTTCCTCGCAATCAATCACCACCTCTCTACCGGTTAGTCTCACGAGTGTTTAAAACACGGGGATCAAACGCTCAGAATCTGCAGAGCTGCGACTTTGCCGTTTGATGGAGTGAGTGCATTGCTGTTCTTGAGCCCCTGATCGATTCTTACAAATTCAGGAGGGCTCAGCGAGAAGATGAGGGGCTAAAAGTCTCCGTTCGGCATAATCCTTGGTGGCAAACATTCCTTCACCAGTGTCATGGAAGTAGTAATCAGTCTCCGCTATGCCAAAGTTGTTTGCCAACAGCAGGCAGTATAAGGCGTCATTATGGTGCCAGTCCAGAATGTCTGCATAAAATGCACACGATTGCAACTCTTTGTCTCTGATTATCCGTTCGACTCGAATGCTGTTAGGTTAGAGAACAATCATGCGATATCCTTCATGTCAGTTAGCAAACACAATTCTATCATCACCGAAGATAAGATGAAACAGAAGAGAACAATCAAAATGCCTCGGGGAGCGTCCAGATAAATGGCGCCTCTGAAGAAAATCCTCCTTAAGTCAAAGTCATTATCTTTTGTATGTATTTTCAGCATTTCTTCACCTTGCCGATTTAACTAGGCTTTTAGCCATGTTTTTGTTCGTAATTAGGCCAACCTTTTAAACTAGCTTTACTGTACACTCTACATTCGTCGCTTTTGGTGCTGTACGGTATTTATTATTGATGTCCAGTTGCATAGTGTGACATGATTAAAGTCTGTCCCAGTTTATTGCTGTCAAACTGCAATCTAATATATGCATATGAGACAACTTGGGAATGGTGTTATAGACGGTATTGGCGTTGGCTTTACAACGGAAGATCTGGGCTAGTAATGGAAAGGGACTATTCATGAACCTGGAGAATTACTAGGATTCACCATTATCGCCGAGCCCCGGAGCAAGGCACTTAACCCCAGGGTACTCCAGAGGGACTGTTCCTGTTGGAAATGCAATATAAGTCACTTTAGATGAGGCTGAATCCACAGCATGTCTAACTAAGTAAACGTCAGTTTATTGCAACATAAATATTTCGTTCCATTTTAAAAGCAGTACCATGCATGATTCTCAAAATGCTACCCTGATATTTTTGCAATGTAACAGCACCAAGGCCACTTCGTAATGCATGTGGCAACCATATTGACAGTTTAGATTTTACAAAAACTACGAATAAATCTTTTTTTAAAACCTTAATTCTTAATGTCAATATGATATTCAAACTGATTTCTTTAATATATATATATAACATACTGCCACTGAAATGATTTTCTTTTAACAAGGAATGCACAAATTTGGAAATTGTCCAATTGCGATAACTTAGAATTGTTAATATTTTGTATGCAATAACTGATATATTGACCAATATAAGGTTATCAATTGACTGTACAACTCACCTTAAAAGTCCACATCTCTGTGTGCTTCAAATGACACGAAAAATCATTTTAATTTTAAATCAGGCTCAACTGTAGAGGACAGTCTTTCTTATTCCGCTATACTTAACAAATGTGGGCCTGCTATGAACCATTGTTATAAATAAATTATACTTTGGGGTATTTATTTATTAATCTATCAAACCTATGTAAGACCAGTTTTGTTAGTATAGAAACAAATAGGATGATTGTTATTATTTAGTTCATTTCTACCATTAATTTTTAAACTTGAATACCATGTTACATTTACAAATAAATCACATCATGGAAAAAATGGGTTGTGAAATCCATTTCATATTGAATGTAATGATGGCTATTGGCAATGTTGTTATTGCATCTCATAACTAACAGTGTGCCATCCGTCTACATGCTCCAGAGAAAAAGTCCCTAAATGCAACAAAAATTAACAGTCCTACATCAATTATGTTAGTTGGCTGTGTAGATCATTAGATACTTCATTTATATCCAATTATTCGGCTTGGCTCATTACAAGTAATTAGTGTCCTAATCTAGTTATTTGTCGAAAACTAGGCTGTGATGACCGTGTTGATTAGGAGATTTGGCTATTACACGGATGGTTTTGTTTTAAGTATAGCTGACAACTGTTTTGCATACACATCAGTGATGTAGTAAGGTATGCACTATATTCTTCAAATCTTCAGATGACATCTTTAGACAGGTCTGTTTCTCAAAAACACATTATTTGAGTATTCAGATACTCATTGGCTGGTAGATTACTCTTCAAAGACCAAAGCTCTTGGACTAACACCTACACGATCTTATAATGATCTTCAGGGATATTATTCACCATCAAATTTTACATGTTCTCACTCTTTTTCATCAAACACTCTACTTGAATTCAAGGAGAACATGAGTACTTCACAAAAATTAGTGGACACAAATCCAAGCTTATGAAGGGTCTGTTGACATTTAACTAAAGATTTCATCTGCCGTTACCTGTTGGAGTGCAACATACTTTTGTGGAGGTTGTGTAAGGAAATGTTCAGACTGTGACAACTCCAAAACTATTCAGCTGATTTAAATATATTCTTGAGTGTGGTTGTATAACATTAAGCACTTTACTTTGCTATCAAAGTCATTCCCAGCAGCATTGCTTCTGGAATCACATTTTTGGCACATCATCTTCATGACTTCTTACTCTGAGATAACAGAATCCTCAGGCTAGGCCATGTGTGTGTGTTATAGCAGTGGTTCCCAACCATGTTCCTGGAGGCCCCCCAACACTGCATGTTTTCCATGTCTCCCTAATCAAACGCACCTGATTCAGATAATCATCTCATTAGTAGAGACTCCAAGACTCTGGGTGTGTCAGATAAAGAGAGATGCAAAATGTGCAGTGTTGGGGAGCCTCCAGGAACATGGTTGGGAACCACTGTGTTATAGAATGTGGTATGATAAAAAAAACAAAAAAAAAAAACTTATATTACTAGAGCTGTCAATTTAATATGTTAATGTATAATTTATTATGCAAAATTCTCTACATTTTCTCTATAATAAAACATTTTCCTGCCTTTGGAGCAATTCAGGCTTAAGGGATTAGAAATATACTTACAATATCCTGTACTTCTAACATTGATGTTTGTTTACATACTCTAGAGACAAAAGTCCCTAAATGCAATGAAAATGAACAGTCCCCAATCAATCACATTGGTTGGCTGTGTATCCTTTACATCACTCATTTATTTCCAATTATGTGGCTAGGCTCATTACTAAGTAATTACCTCTAATATAGTTATTTGTCGAGAAAAAAAATTAGACTGAGATGACTGTGTTGATTAGTATTTGATTTGACTATTACATGGATGGATTCATTTTAAATATAGTTGACGATAAAAGCGGTATCTGTATAGAATATTATACTGTGCTCAAGTACTTTAAAATAATCAGATACCCTAAAACAGTTACGCAAGTGCACCATTCATTACATAAATGTTACCATTAAAATATGTACAGTATGCAGAGAATCTCAGTGTACAGCATCTTAAATCTTGCCTGCGTAGAACAGCATTCTGAATGCTTTGGTAATCATACTCTCAGCTGTCCATTTTAATACTCATATTAAATACTTGAGCTTCAGAGCTGTTCTTTAGAGATCATAAAGATTATTCTTTTGGTGTTGTCCCTGGAATCATAGCATTTAATAAAATGCCTGTGGAATTGCACAGGGAATTGTGTACTCATTTTTATTTACATAGTCTTTGAATCATACATAGGGGTAAATGAAAGTCTAATCAACATTTTTGTAATACAAACAATATTGTTATCACCCTGCTTTTATCTGCTTTTTAATCTTAGTCTCATTGTCTATGCTCAAGACAGAACCAAAGAAGACTGTTTAGTTTAATTTCTCACATAGTGCCCCATGCGACAACACTGAGAATGCAACACTCATTTGCATTGGCTTACAAATTGTGTTCTATCATGTTCCAGTATGCAGTGACGTGGGAAATCAAGCCTGTCTAGCTAGAAGCAATCTTTCTTCACACACTTAGCTTTTTCACAGATGTATTTGGGCCTTAATGTGTTACGGCTTGAATTTCTGGAACCGTTGTGTCTGAACAGACACTGCAGCTTTTTGTGCAGCATGCACTCCGTATCAGACATGTCAGATTCAGCTTTCATCCATGCTTGTTTTCATTACACTCATCCCAAATGTGAAGAGAATGGCGGTTTTAGGTGCATTCAGTTGAGATACCTCTTAGTTCTTGAGTGAATAATCAAATGGGGATTTAGCTTATTAACTGTCAAATGTTTGCAAAACTTTGACGCTCCCTTTATTATAAGATACATTATTGCTTTTTTCCTGCACTCTTCTCTTCTACCTCTCTCACCTCCATCCATCCCCCTTGTACCCCGCTGTGATGGAGTATTAAGCGTTCTCATTCTCCTTCATCAGGGCCAGCAGGATAGGTGAATTAGGCTGGGAGATTGAGGCTCTAAGCCGCTCTAATGCAGTCATTGACTCTGAGGCCTGCTGGAGCCGCCTGACGCCGCCTTGAGTGAATTAGACTTGGCCTTCTATACCTAAGAGAAATGGGCTTCCACCGCCGAGGTCCTGACCGCAGCGAGCGAGAAGAGAAACACACAGCTTGACAGGCAGCTCGCTCTCTTCACCCTACACTTAAGATTGAGCAGTCGAAGAATCTGTGATTGAAAGTTATAATAATTTAGAGAGGTACGGTGGGGCTTTGTGATAGCATGGCTTGACCCCGCTGAAGAAAAAAATAAATAAACAACTCTGTGCAGCGATGCCTTCTCTTGTCTGCTGAACACCAAGTAAAACTCTTTGCAGAAAAGTGAAAGCATGTGGTTTATCTAGACAACACTTCCTCCCAGGATGTATATGCATTAGGATGCCCAAATGTCTTCCATCTGCCAACTAGCTGATTATGCCCCTTTTGCAAATTTACTAAGCAAGTTTATTGCTGGACGTTGGTAAATTTCTGTGCTGGGTTGTGTTCACCACATCACATAGATGCTAATTTGCATTGCTTTTGAATGTTTTCTCAACTTCATTGACAACTAAATTGCATATTCAAGTCATTACGAAAAGTCTAATTCAGAGTCTCCAAACTCAGTCCTGGAGAGGCGGTGTCCTGCAGAGTTTAGCTCCAACTGTAATTAAACACACCTGAACCAGCTAATCAAGGTCTTACTAGGCATGCTAGAAACTTCCAGGCAGGTGTGTTGAGGTAAGTTGTAGTTCTGCAGGATACTGACCCTCCAGGACAGAGTTTAGAGACCCCTGGTCTAATTGGTCAACATGACTTTAAGCTGCTCTCATATGGCTGAGAAATGCATCTGAGCAAGGTTAAAAGATTGTAATCTTTAAGACCTCGGTTAGCTGGTTCTGGTGTATTTTGATCAGGTTTGGAGCTAAACTCTACAGGACAGTGGACCTCAAGGGCCAAAGTTGCCCACCCCTGTTCTAAAGCAACTTTATATCACCAAGAAACATGTCCGATAGGTGGGCATGACCTTAAAGCATCCATAAATCTCAAAGAAAAGCATCTAATGAGTGTACCTAATTCAGTAATTCAGAACAACTCTGTCCCTCGATATCCACTTTCCTGGAGAAATTAGCTCCAACTCAGATCAAACTCGTGTGTCTGTAGCTTTTTAGTGATCTTGAAGTCCTTTGTTGTGTTTAGGATTGGAGCGGAACTCTGCAGGAAGGCCAGAGTTGTTTGGATATGAAACAAAGTCTCAGCTTTTAAATTTTGTCAGTTTTACAAGAAATTCAAACAATAAATACCATTTTGGTATGCTTTAATGTGGCGTGACCGATGACTGTAGCTGCCTGAGTTTAAGCATGTAAGCCCGATCATCTCTTCCTCTTTATTACTAGTTACTGCACAAAATTAACATGAATGAACATCAGAAGGTATGTTTAAAAAAGCAGTAGAACTTACAGAAATGTTTCACACCTCATATAATAGTTCAATCAGTGTTTCAATCCCACAAAGACATTAATACAACAGCTTGTAAACAACACATTCCGGGTCACGTTGCATTTACCTCAGAAAACCTATTCAATGACCATATCATCAATGACCTTCATAGTTAACAGGAAAGGTGAACTCTTGAAAGGATTGTTTTGCTAATTATATATGCACTATATTACAAATTCATTGTTTAACTTAACCTGTTCTTCAGTATTTTATGTATGATTGAATAAATCCTGAAAACAAGTCATGACATCTCCTATTTAAATGTTTATATTTCAAAAACAAACATGAGTTGAAACATAATTATATAATTAATAAGTTATAGTTTGCAGCATTTGTTGAGAGATTTCTTTCCTTGAAAAAAAAAAAAAAACATACTGTGCCTGATTGCCTATACGTATAAATAAATCATTAATATTTGAAATAGAATTTAGCTGTTCATAATGTCTATCCACTAGTTGATTGGCCAATGTATATCACTGTTTGTGCATACAATCCTTTTTAACGAAATCTCTTTTTCCTCCACAGGGTCTGATGATTCTACTCCAGAATCTACCCACAATGCACTGGGGAAATGAGGAAGTTAGCGTTCTCCTAGCTGAAGCTTACCGGCTGAAGTTTGCCTTTGCCGACGCTCCTAACCATTACAAAAGATGAAGCTTCGCCCAGCACAATCACTGAATATGACGAGCCTTACTGACCTCGGAGGCGCAACTGTCTGTGTAATGATACTGAACTGAAACAGTGACATTTTTGTGGAGATGGGAATATGGTCTGCAGCTGTTCCTGGAATTTTTCCGCATTTCTACTAATATCAGCACTCCGAATGCCATGAGTCACCCAGATGTCAAAATCATGCACTGTTGAAATACACTAATTTATTCTTTTTCTTAGGCTTTTCTTTTTGAATTTAATCCCAACCTTTACCAAGATTTTTAATTTTTTTTTTTTTTTTTTTTTCACGCACAGTTCATTTAGACGGCAAGATTCTAGGAAGTAACAGCAACAGTAGGATGGATGCTGGCCCAATTGATTCATGGCAATAATAAGACGTCATTCAAAAAACATGGTTTATAAACATTCGCAGTAAGATTGTTTGGCTTAAACAGCGCCTACGAACACTTATTCTAACCTTGGTCTACCTCAGGAAGCGGCCAGGATTCATAGGGTGTTCATTTTGTCTCTGCATGTGAACAGAGCCCATGAGGCTTTGTAGTGGAGTCAATAAAATTTGCCTTATTTTGGCTGTTTGAGTTTTGCAAGGCACAGGTTCAGTGAACGAAGGCAGCTGGAGATGCAAGCTGAAGAACAGATTCAATTTTTGCTTTCCCAACTGCTCATGGCCCTGTCATCTTGACGTCCCATTTTGATATTGATATAATAATCCCTACTGACTGTACAATGCTGTCATTAATAGATGTGTTTGGGGATATCGGCTTCTGACTTTTGACATTTTGTCAGTATTTGAACTGTGCGCTGCTTCAATCATGTCATCAGGCTTTTTAATTTGTGTGCCAGTTCTTACAACTAAATATAAGTGAAACTGCACTTGATAAGTCTATTTTCCTCCTTTTTGTACAAGATATATTCTACGAATCCGCTTTTTTAAATTCTTTCCTCTTTTTTTATGTACTGTTTACATGAGCCTCTTATGTTGTGCCTAACTCTAGAGATTGATCACATCACAGATATTTATTTTACATTCATGATCATTTAGGATGTGGCAAAGCAGAACATTTGCCTTGACAACATTTACTCCTACATAAGCAGTGAATTCAGCAGCTCTGCTGCTCTCCTTCGGCTGTTTGATGGGCCGTAGAATTGAAGGAATTTACTGTAACTGACATTCAGTGCCTGGACAACATGGAGTTACAGTAAGAACGTGGGGTCCTGGGAGATTTTCTGGACTTCTTGACTTAGTTTCTTGACTTCAAACTACAGAAACGTCAAAATGGATTTTAAAAGAGGTGTGAGTGAAATGTTCTAAAATGTTCTTGAGTTAAATAGCTGTGTACAGAATTATGTTTTCAAAGAGATGTAAATAGAAAAATATGTAAATAAATACTATATATATAGTTATAATTTGTTGACTTGTTTAATGTGTGGTTTGTTCAACGTTTGACTATAATGTAAATTGAAATAATGAAATTTGGGTAACACTTTCTCACTATCAACTAGTTGCTTATTAGCATACGTATTACATATTGGCTGTTAATTAGCACATATTAATGCCTTATTCTACATGACCATATTTTAGATCGGTCACTTTATTTTAACTACGTAAAGTAGTTGTTAAGTTTAGGTATGGGGTAGGATTAAGAGATCTAAAGGTAACACTTTAGAATAGGGGCCAATTCTCACTATCAACTAGTTACTTATTAGCATGCCTATTATTAACATATTGGCTGTTTATTAGTACTTATAAAGCACATATTCTGCATGACCATGTTCTACATCCCCTATTCTACCCAAGACCTAAACTTACTGTAATAACTACCTTACTAACTATTAATAAGCAGCGAACTAGAAGTTTGAGGTGTAGATAATGGTTTGTTGTTAATTATTTGTTAATGGTTTGTTAATTGGACCTTAATAGTTAGCTTAATAGACTGTAACGTAAAATACGTAATATTTAATTTAAAGGAAATAGTTTAATTTAGCTCAAAGGGGTTCATTTGTGATTTTATAGGGAATTTGGACAGAATCGCTGTTTCACGGCTGATCACTGAAGGATCCGTATAACAATCAACTCTGCACTGGATATTAAAATCCAAAATATAGTGAAAACACTATTTAATAGCACAGTAACAAGATCGACAGATTAAGACATTAACTTGTGAGCACAAAACACAAGATACTTCTCTTTTCAATATAAACAAGATTTTATTTATATAAACCTAAGACATAAACTAAACTAACACATGAACACAAGCATTCACACATTCACACGTTGCAGGAAAGAGAGAAAGTAAGGAAAGGATGAGTTAAGAGTAGGAAATGTGAAATCCCAAGTTTACAGCAATATGTGCAATTGCCTAGACCTGAACAACCATCAATCACTTATTTAACCCTCGCATTGAGTTTCTCAATGAGGCTAAAATTCATATTAAATGCACCAATCCAGCTAAAAGTCTGGAGTTGTTTTACTTGCTTGCGTTGCTAAGGGATTCCCTTTTGTCGTCGTCTTTGCAGAAAGGGGTTTTCCCAGGTTGCGGATTGGTTGGAAGTTCAGTAGTCGTTGAAGGGACGTCTTGGGTAGCCAATGGCTCTTGGCTGAAGTTGCGGAGTTGTGGGCTGGTTGAAGTTTAGACGGGCGCTCGAGGTCGGACTCGGAGACACGGCGTTGGCAAACTTAACTTAGCACACGAAACTCAACGGAAAGAAAAGAAACTAAAAATAAAAGAATAAAAATAAAAGGATGTAACGAGACTAGGTGGTTTTTCTTCTCATTGTGGTAGCAACTGGCACGTGGGCCAGAGCACATGGCGCTCAAAGAGCAGCGTCAAAACGCGGTGGCAAAAGAGAAGAGATTAGAAAAAGTAAGAGAGCATTTTTAAGAAGAAGAGATTTGAAGAGAAGAGTTGAAGAGAGGGTTTGATGGTGTCCTGAGTTTTTAAACTCGGCTTTCAGACCGTCCCATCTGGACGTCTTGACCAATTAGATATCATCTTAGCTTGGGGTGATGCTCTGTTTCTGACTCCGATCATAAATCAACATGTTATCTGATCAGTCACATGGTCCGAATTTTACAGGCTCTTGCAAAGTATACTTTTGAACAAAGTATACTTTTGACAAAGAATTGATTGGAAGAAACATTTAAAGCATGAATTTTCAAACTCATACATACCAAACAAGCATATGAATCCTTCAGCTATTCAATAATGATTAAAAAGACATACCTAATATTTGATTAAAACATGATAGTTAATTGTGTGGGTTACATACATGATATGGGTTATTTCTATGCAGAGAAATAATTCATAAGTCCCTTTAAGATGATTTTTGTAGCATATGGAGAGATTGTCTCTGTGTAGTTCTATGGAGAATAAGAGGCATGTTCTGTGACGACCAGAGAAAGGTTAAAAGGTCTCCTAAGGAATTTTCAGTCTCAGTCTTTGTCTTGTGGGGGTAGAGACCCGCCCAAGAGAGTCTGTAGCTCGTGACTTTCTATCACAGGTTTACATGTGATTGGCCATCTCTTTGACCATCAGTCTTGATTGCTTGCCCCAAATTTGACGATCTCCTTCCTGTGTTGGGCTTATTTATAAGTGTTCTTTTGTCTCAATGTTGCAAGCTGTTCTGTGAAAGAGTCGGTTAGTTTGCTTGCTTCAGATTAGTTGCAGCTAGGATCTGGACAGATTTATGACGTTGTTCTGTTTCCTTGGTGGAATTCCAGCTCCTCATGTTTCAATGTTCTAATCGCATTTTAAATTTGTCTGATTCAGTCTCTGATATTCTACAAGACCTTAACTGTGAGAACTGGTCCCTAATCTAAAGTTTGACTGATTTTTTTTTGTTTTTTTCAAAAGCAACAAAATCATGCTGCACACACAAGAACACTTTTTTAATGTGAAATCAATGTGTTGGCCTTTTTTGCCAATTTTGTAATAATATAAACAGAGTTTAAAAGCTACTTGTGAATTAAAAATAAAAACAAAAACATGGAATATTGATTGGAATTATGTGAGAAAGAAAATATGAAAGGAGACTGCCGATTTCACAAAATGAACTTTAATCAGACCGTCCTATCAGACAGGCATTACTTTGTCTCACCCTTAAAAATCTCAGATCCATGCTGTACCCTCATTAAAACCATTTCAACCCCATATTTTCAAAATTCCCATCATTTTTACTGTGTTTTTATATGGGGTAGGAAGTAGTCAGGTCCCTGTGGCCGCGTGCTGCAGGTTTGCTGATTAGAGTCTTAATATGCGAGCTGCATGCAGGGCGGGAGTTCCTCTCATTAGACTGACTGATGTTCACAGTGGCAGGTAATTAACGGCGTGCAGCAGCTCTGCCAGGCCATTCACATGAATTAAAAACACATTCAAATCACCACGGCGCCTGCATCTGAGAGGTGCCATAAAATGAGAACCTGTGAGATATAGAGTTTATCAATGCAGAACGAATGCTGAGATGAATCCACGTGCATTTGTGAATTTACATTATTATCGTTATTAAGGTAATGTTCTGAGTCTGATAAGCTTTATGGACAGCGCCTGTGACATGCTGTTTGTTATTTGTTGCTCATTTTGCAAAAACAAGTGAAAATTACATGTACAGTGGCATCTTATGAAGGGAAGTGTTTAGCAACTAGCAATTTGTCCACAGTGAAGACTAATAAAAACTGTATGATGTAACACAATCACTGACATTCGGAACATATTTGATTTTAAATGTAAATTTTATATGCTTATTGGGTCAAAAGGTGACTGAAGTTATTGTAGCTTTATCACATGACACAATGTAATAAAGCTGTGTTTGGGGCAGTCGTGGCCTAATGGATAGAGAGTTGGACTTGTAACCTGAATGTCGCGGGTTCGAGTCTCAGGTCCGGCAGGGATTGTAAATAACCAGCGCTCTCTCCACCCTCAATACCACGACTGAGGTGAGACCCTTGGCTGCCCACTGCTCCGGAGGTGTGTGTCCATGTTTGTTCACTACTCACTGCTGTGTGTGTGCACTTGGATGGGTAAAATGCAGAGCACAAATTCCAAGTATGGGACACCATACTTGGCCTCACGTCCTTTCCTTTCTAATGTAAAGTGCAAATAGTGGAGGTCTGTGGGACTAGAATAAAATAATAGTGTCCTTTTTTATTATTTACAATAATTAAATAATATAGTAATTATTGATTTAATTCTTGCCTTGTGCAAATATATTCCTTTTTGTCTCTGTATTTATTCTTTTAAAATCTTACTCTAGTAAGATGTTTATTTAACTTACCTAACCCAGGAATTATGATTTTTCAGTTTCTAAAACCTCTTACAAATTTAGAAGGAACACATTATTAAGGAAAGTTAATGCAAGTTATGTCAAGTTAAGCCATAAAAGTATGTTTTCTTGTGTTTTGGGCAATGTTAAAGGACCGCATTATTTTTCTTCCATAAGTGACTAAGTATTTAAAATTTTTCTAAATGTCCTTGTTTACTGAGTCCGAAATTTCCATATGTGTTTTTCGTATTTTTTGTATTTGTCATCCTTTCCTTTCAAAATGTTTGGTATGGATGCGAAAACACAGAAAATCGAACCTGGTCCGATTTTTTTTATGACGGACGAAAGTTTCAGAGGCAGTGTGTAAACGTGATTGACACAATGTGAGGTCGTATTTACTTTTCAATGTGCGAAAAGTTCGGACGAAAATTTCGGACTCAGTGTGCAGTGGCCTTCATTCTTTTCTTTCTTTTTTTCTTTCTGTGCATCTCTGATTTCCATCTGACTTCAGGGGCTGCAGTTGTCATAAAAATGTCATGACAGCATTAAATTTTAGATTTTTTTTGTTTGTTTGTTTTAGTTTGAGAGAAGCTGAAAAACTGAGCTAAAAAAAAATCTCCATTTTACACAGAGGTTTTGTAGATTTTACTTATTCAATAAGTGCAAAGATATAATTCATGTACTTCTCACAAAAACATAAACATGGTTCCCTTTCATGCACAGCTATACTGGTTAAGGTCATTTTGCTGTTTGTTTTCTCATATACTAGCTTGTTTCTAAAAGCTATGGAGCTAGACTGCCCAAGGGAAACACAAATACACCAGCAAATGTGATTACAGATGATTTTTTACCACCCAGTGACAGCCATGTAAAACCCATCTACAATACTGCACATATTACAGCTCTGAAAATGAAAAGGATGATAACAAATACCCATATGCTTTGGTTCCGCATCTAATTCATCTCATGTCTGCTTTTCAAATCTGATGTATTTGCATCAGTGCTTTTAGTTTTGTAGGTAGTAATGCACTATATACTGATTGTCCAATGTGGCGTAATGAGTCTCCTAAATTCAGTGTTCTCCATCAATAATATTTGAAATGTTTGCTGCAAAAAAAAGCAGATTTTACTTTCCAAATCAAGATATTTCAATGTGTTATGAAATAACTGAATGTTTCTCAAGATAGAATTTGTTTCAGTTTTATTCTAGCTATTCATAATATAAATTAAGTATTACACTATTATATTGCGGATATATTACACTGTTAAATTAGTAAAACTGTTTAAGTGTTGTTTCAGGTGAAGTCAACTTTGAAGAAACAATGTGGAATAAATTAAACCAGTGAATAAAAAACCCCACCACAAGATGTTTCATGGATCCATGTGATAAAGTGCCTTATACTCCTTGATATTCCAGCAGGAGTTTTATTTGGGAGACCAGCTGGAAAAGTTTGCATAGGGGTAAGATTCTGTTTTTATGTTTGTATATAACTAGATCTGCATTTCCTAAAGGAAGCATTAGAGCTTTCAGGGCAGCAAAGTAAATGAATTAAAGGTTATAGGGAAGTTCTAATGTGACTCAGCTCACATCAACAAGACATCTTGAGGAATCCAAAGGCCGATATAACATTATAAATACACATTTATATTTTGAAAACCCTGCTGAACATTCTATCAGTGTAAATATGCGGTCACATTTGTTTGGCAAATTTTCACAGGGAAAATGCAGTGATTTCAAGAATATAATCTCATTGCAATTTATAACTATTTTGCATTTTGGTGAACTGGTGGTTAATTTGTAGGAATTCGTATGATATAAAGTGTATGTTTTTGTACAATCTGCTTAATCTCCAATGGCGTTGTGTTTAGGAATGGACCGTCATGCTTTTATTTTTCAAAAAAAAAAAAAAAAAAAATGTTTTTGTACAATTCACATGATATGAATATTTATAAAATATTTATGTTTTCCCATGAGATTGGATTGGAATTTTGTGTGAGGGTAAAAGAATTCCACAAACTGTTTTTGTAACTTGAGTTCATGCAAATTCAATATGTTTACCAACAGAAACTTGCTTTATTTGAAAGTTACTTATGTGCTGACCATAGACAATGGACCTTTTTTTCCAGCAAAGTTTAGCTGAATTTTTCTTAATGTGACCACACTTTAACACTGTGTAAACACCAGACATGTCCAAATGTTCCAAAACCAAAGAGTAACCATGTAAAGTACATCAGAAATGGAACAGAGCATC
Source organism: Tor tambroides (assembly GCA_021397915.2). Lineage (NCBI taxonomy): Eukaryota > Metazoa > Chordata > Actinopteri > Cypriniformes > Cyprinidae > Tor > Tor tambroides. The sequence continues at coordinate 32,051 of JAFVLL020002601.1, read as the reverse complement.
AGTTTACACTCATCAGTTTATTGACAGTGGCCCGCCAGGTTATATCCATTGTAAACAGGATCACTGATTCTAATGGCATGCTTTTCTATGTATTATCAAAAGACAATGTCAAAATTGTCATATTTCTTAAGTGTACATATCTTAGGTTTGTAGGCTTTTAATGCTTTCGCCTGCTAGAAAACAAATCTTGGTTTACTAACCAACTTAATAAGTCACTTAAGTCTTTATGAAGCATTTTAAGTCATAAATTAAATTCTGTGACGCACAAAAAGATATGATAGGCAGAAAGTCTGAGCTCCTCGTTACTATCTAATGAAAGTGGAAAATGATACACACTGTTCGAAGTTCTACTAAGTTCTAAAAAGGACAAAAAGCACCTTATAATCTCATTCAAAAACAAGATACAGACTCTATAATCCAGTTCTTCAGAAGCCATATAATAGCTTTGTTTGAGGAGCAGACCAAAATAAGTTCTCATTTGCAGATATTTGCATTGCTGTCTTTTGTCAAGTGAACATAAACTAAAGGTGCAATGCATATTTTGATATACTTTTTCTGTCATTTTGGAGCTTGTCAGCATATTTCCCAAATGCATTATATAAAAAAAGAGCAACTTTGACCAAGTTCAACAAGAAATACAGGTTTAGGATATCATGAGGGGAAACCCAAATTGTTTTCTCAGTGAATGATTGCTTTAAAGTCTCTGTGGGTTTGACTGCAACCGACTTAGTAGCGACTTGTGAGCAGTCCCTTCAGTAGCAGTAGCATATACTCACTTAGCTTTCTATGCTGACCTTCTGTCACGCCCGGACCAAGAGCATCAGATTACCGTTTCTAATGGCTGTTGCTCTTGAGTCTGTGAGATCAAATACATATATAGCCTCTGAAGGTTGTTTTCATAGAAATGATTGCACAGGACAGACTCACAGAGACAAATGCTGACATTCCACTCTGAATCAATTTCAACAGGCCTGTCCTTGGACTATGTGTCCTCTATCAGCGCTGGTCATATATCTGTTACTCAGCAGACTGCGGCAGAATCCTCTGAACGCTGACGTGTTCTGTGATTGAGACACAGGAGCGCAAGTGCGGTTCACGTCAGAGCATAATTGCCTTTTGTATATGTGCACCATTATGGCCTGAATGGTATCACTATTAACATTGCTCATACACAGGGCTGGGAGTAAAAAAAACTGATAACACTAAGTATTTAAATTTTAATGGGTAACCTGAAAGACTTCTTATGGTCATAAATGATGTTGTTTATAAAAATAATAATGCAATTATTTTGCATTTCATAACATTCCATATATCATAAATAGATGCTGACCTTTGACCCTTTCCCTAAAGCCCACATCTGCACCTACCCCTAAATCAGAGCTGGAAAACTCTGGCCCTCGAGATCCAATTTCCTGTAGAGTTTAGCTCCAGTCCTGATCAAACTCACCTGCCTGTAGCTTTCTAGTATTTCTGACGACCTTGATTATGTCGAAAAAAGACAGATGGGTCAGTCGCATCAAATTTTAAATCTACTGTCCTTACTATCCATGCCACTGTCCCAGATACTGGCTTGATTAATTTTGCCTGGCTAAACCTGACAATGGTGGGCAGAGTTAGCGTAAATAGCCTTTTCCAACAAGACAGGCTATTTGCCAGCCTAGGTTCGTTGGAAAAACATGCCTTTACCTACATTTTTGTCCAAAAACATTCCTATATACAGTACAATTCACTTTAGTTTCCAGCTGAAATGAACACTAAAGGAAATAAATCACCTACAACTTTTATTCTTCCTTTCACACAAGTTATAATTACAAGGGCAAGTGATCTATTAATGAAGACTAATTTTTGTGTGATTGATCTCAAGACACTTTTACCATAGTGCATGATTTGTAGATTTAAAGGGGTAGTTCACCCAAAAATGAAAATTCTGTCATTAATTACTCACCGTCATGTCGTTCCGAACCCATAAGACCTTTGTTCATCTTCAGAACACAAATTAAGAAATTTTTGATGTGTCGTAGCTTTGTAAAATTACGATTGATCCACTTATGTCACATGAACAATTCTACCAATGTAATTACTATGTTTCTGGGCCTGGGAACATTTTAGTTACATTGCTATCTATGGATGGTCAGAAAGCTCTCGGATTTCATCAAAAAATATTTTAATTTGCGTTCCGAAGATGAACAAAGGTCTTACGGGTTTTGAATGACACGTTGGGTGAATGATTAATGACAGAATGTTCATTTTTGGGTGAACTATCCCTTTAATACATGTTGATATTTGCATCACATAATCATGTCTTTTCTGATGTACAGTAGTAAACTTGCCTAGCAGATCATGAGTGAATTTTTCATATGCATTTTTAACACCACTCACAGGAAATTTCATTTTGAAAATGTTGCAAAATGCACAAGAAGCAATGTAATTTCATTTAGGAGAAATATTGCCACAAGCACTTTAATATGAAAACTACAAGTCATGGCTTCTCAAAAATTCAATTATTTTAAGGCTACTTACAATTATATTACTATGCCACTATGCATTAACTTACAAAGAGCTACTAGCTAAGCTAGGCTGTTTAACCATGCATAGTTGCAAAGCAGTTAGTAGTTAGTGTGGACTTCACATACCAGTTTAAGAGCCACTGACTACTGACCATTGCATCATTGACTTCAAGACTAAAAGCCACTCTGAACACTCTAGCAACACTATGAAAATTGCATAGCAGCGGGCCATTAAGAAATTCTGAGCAACCGCATACTGTAGAAGTGCTCTCTGGAGACTGGAGAGCATATCACGGATGTAGCAAATGTTTCTAGGAAACACCACTCACTCTTTCACTGAAATGTAAAAAGTATGGTTTAAATTGTTGCTCAGGTAGTGCATTCCATCTAACCTCCTGCTTTCGAAAACAGGAAGCGCCATGGTGCAAGAACTATCAAAGCTTCCCTGCATCTGCTATTTGTTGTTCGCCTAAGAACATTTGGTTAGGTCTGTTAGCTCTGCCTGGCTGTTTCCTCCATGTTTCATCAGATTGCCCTGTTTTGCCCGCTATGACATCTGTGTGACACGGCTGTGGCTTCCCTTTCCTCATCAGGCTGAGCTTGGTGCTGCTTGCAAAAAACCTTGCGGTGAATCACAGCGCCTTTTGGCCTTCATTATTCGCCCTGCCTCGTTAGCAGAAATGATTAATATTAATCCTGTTTTAGTGAGGAGCGTTGCTGCATTTTAAGAGGAAAGCGTGTGGGTTGAAAACAGGTGTCTGGGGAGAACCCAAAGATATAATGTACAAATAATCCATCGCCCACATTTCAAGATGTGCAGCTGGTTCTATGCCTGCTTGTGATGGATCTTTACGGTTTCCTTGATGGTCACCTGAGGATTATGGTTTGGATTATGTACTGCGAGTATGCATCATTAACAGAGTTGCACTCAATGCTGTAGATCTGGTAGAACTGCAGAAGTTGGCAGTTATTTCAGTAAAAGGGCAACAGTTCAGAAGGTTAATGTCCTGAGGTTAATACAGCGTTCAAGCCAATGGTTTAACGTCTATTCTAGAAATGTCTCTAAAATAGAAGCTTGTTAACCGGTGACCTGAATCAAGTCCTTAGTTTGGATATTTTTCATTTGATGAACCAAATTAAGTTATCCATCATGTTAGATCAGTGTTTGGGGAAGATTTTCATTAACTGATAAATTGTAACATACAGAGATAAGTTCAGCATGAACAGGATGATGATGAAGAAATACATTTACTAATTTTGTTGCTATAGATCAAAATTTCAAATCATGAAAGGTGGCCATCTCACCCCATTATTTATTTTAGCTGTCATCTGATTTTTGCAGAATTCTGTTTTTTGTTTGGTTTTGTTTTTTTAATTATATCTGGTATATGAATTTACCAAGTACCATATCAAATATTCTCTGTAAATAGTAAATATTTTGACCAATTAAATTAGATATTTTAGTTAAATTACACCATTTTAATCAGAATCTCCATCAAAGAGACATAAGCTCGAAATACGTGCATCTACCTAAACCACTGAAATCCATTTAACACAGATATGTTTATATCACTGGTCATGTGTTATGTAATGTTGTTCCTGTCCTCATCATGTCATTTCTTCCTCAGTTTGACACTTAATGATTCATAAACTTCACTATGTTTATTTATATATTGTGTTCTGTTGTGTTAAACGAACACTCCACTTTTTTTGGAAATAGGCTCATTTTACAAGACCGATGGAAAATTAAAAGTTGCGATTTTCTAGGCCAATATGGCTAGGAACTATACTCTCTTTTTTTTTTTTTTTTTTTTTTTTTTTTTACCCGGCCTGTCAGTAACACAGATAACACATGACAGTACGTATGTGTAGCTATGCTATCATCATTCAAAGCCTGTCTTTTTTTTTTTTTTTTTTTTTTTTTTTTTTATTTTTTAAATTAATTAATTAATTAATTTAATTTTATATACCCTTTTATTTAAACATAATATGAAAGACAAGACCAGGACAGACAAGACCAGAGGAGAGAAAGAAGAGAAAAGAAAAAAAAAACAAAAAACAAACAAACAAACAAACAAAAAAAAAATTATAATGATAATAACAAAAATAATAATAATATTAATAATAAAAAAAATAAATAAATAAATAAATAAATAAAAAAAATTAAAAAAAAGGAATTAGAAAACAAAACAAAAAAAAATTGTGGAGAAAGTCAACAGAGAAGGGGGAGAGAGAGAGAGGAAAAAGAAAAAATAAAATAAAATAAAATAAAAAAAAAACAAACAAAAAAAAATTAAAAAAAAAAACAAAAAAAAAAAGACAATTTGCTTCGATACCTGCTGACAAAAAGAGAAAACAACAGAAGACACAACATCAGAGAAACTGCAGCAACAACCAACATCTGTATGAATCACAATAAATTCTAAATGTTAAATGTTATTGAGCAGCACGCATAACTAATATTACAAAATAAGTTTTGAAGCAACAGCAGATCAAGACAATGTGTCTGTGAGCACCTGTTTTTACACCAATGTGAATGCTTGAGTGTACACCTGTGTGTGTGAGCGCGGTTGTGTTCATAAGGTTCCTCCATGTAAATGTATAATAGTGTGTGTGGGGAACAACAGCCCCATCCCGCAATGCATGAAGCAGGCACGGAAAAGACCTGGGCCCCAAACATCCGGAGGCCCCCAGGGCACGGGACCCCCAGGAGAACCACCGCAGGGACAACCGCGGCCCCCACCCAGAAAAGGGCAGAGGAGAGCCCGAAGGTGGGTCCTCCGACAGCCACAGGAACTATACTCTCATTCCAGCGTAATAATCAAGGAACTTTGCTGCCGTAACGTGTGCAGCAGGCGCAATGATATTACGCAGCACCTGAAAGTAGTCCCCAGCTAGGTAACTAGTTATGATATAGCTGGGGACTACTTTCAGGCGCTGCGTAATATCATTGCGCCTGCTGCACCAAGACTGGTGATCAGGTTAAATGTTTATTGTTTCTATATAACAGCTTACATGTTATAAATAGTTATACTTACCAACTGGAACATTTTCCCATCCCAAACAGACAAAACTTGCCCTGTGTCCCAATGTGCATACTATCCACCCTATCTGCCCTAAATAGCATTGAAAATTACTACTATCACATAGAATTTAGGATGGATAGTATGCACATTGGGATGCAGCCCCGGTCACAGTAAATGCCCACCATTTTGAAGATACCATTCCAGTACAGTTCATTGATCTCATGTATGAGGGGGGAGGATGTTTATCTGTTTAATTCTTGGTTAAGCATTGTTAAGCATTAATAATTGAGTGTGTTTTGTAATGTTATAACAGTTTACCTCTTTGTTATTGTTAAAGCACATTTAGTTGTCTTTCTTAAGTTTCTTCCCTTTAATTACCAAATGGTTTAGTCCAAGTAGGAGGGGCTTTTTCTTTTTAAGATGGCCTCTCAGATTTGTTTGGGGACTCATAGAGTGAGTTGTGGGATGTTATGGAGCAGACTTGCTGTTTTTTGGGTCACTTTTTTTGACATTGCCAAATGTTTGTTTGTAAATAACTTTTGGAACAGTTTTTTAATGTATTTTTGAACTTACATTGTAAATACCTGTGGCACACCAGTGGAAAACCTTAATTTTTTTCACTCCTAGGAATAAACAATCTGAACTTTTGACTCCATTGTCACATCACCTCATTTTTACCCCTTCATCTGCAGGTACATTTAGAGCAGTGGTGCTTATACTGTTCAAAACATCTTTGGCCCCAGATGACACACCACTGTCTCTCTTACATTTACTGATCGCAATCTTTTGAAACGTAGTGTATATGTGCTATGTTTGACCTTTTTTACTGTAATTCAACAAGTGGAAAAGTAACCCTATTGTCTGTAGCTCTTTACATGTTTTGAAGAATCAGGCCTTGTTATTGTAAAACATGTCGTCATCGCTAGCTGTCAATGTATAATTGAAGATGAATATGGATGTTCTCATCTAAAAGAGCACCATTTGGTCCTGCCTGTAATAAATGTCAGAAAGTGTTGATAAGATCAGGGGTCATGAAGTACGGATTTTTAGATTCATTTCGTTACCTTGTGAAATGTCCTTTTGTCAGCAGGTTTTTGTTTAAGTCGTCCCAAGAGACGTTTTTTTAATCTCTGTGTTTAATGTGGATAAGCTAACAGCGCTCACACAAGTCAAACTGGGGTGATTAATGGACACCGAGCAGACGCTGACGTGTGATGATGTGTGACCCAGACATCCTGAGAAGACAGGAACCCTTCTTCCATTTGCTTAGAATATTATGCCTATAAACCCAACTTTAAAAATAAAGTGGTAACACTTTACAATGTCTAATTTTTAACATAATAAGTTAACTAACATGAACAAACAATGAGCAATATATTTTTACAGCATTTGTTAACCTTTGTTAATGTTAGCTGTTTTCATGTTTAAGTTCACAGTGCATTAACACTGCTAAGAGTCAAAAATTCAATCTTATAAATTAAACCTTATTGCAAAGTGTTACCCATAAACCCCTCAAGGTTTTAGGTTAACACTTATAGGCCTATATATTTGTGAAATTGAAATTATATGGTTTCTTTTCTTTCTTTCTTTTTAGATTATTTTTAGAAGGTTATGTACTGTGACATGAATTTTAAAAGTACAAATATTCCATGTAATCTCTCAATGACTATGTCATAAATGATGAGTAATTATTATATTTTTTAAATAGTATTTCAAAGTTTTAAATGAAGTTTACCAAGTCACTGCAGAATATTTTGTATTAAACTATTAAAAAACATTATTTCCAACAGTTTGACCTTTACATGGTAGGATCTGCACAAGTACAGTCATGGCCAAAAATATCGGCACCCTTGATAAATATGATCAAAGAAGGCTGTGAAAATTAAACTGCATTGTTAATCCTTTTGATATTTTATTTTAAAAATTCACAAAAATCTAACCCTTCATTGGATAATAAGCATTTAAAATGGGGCGAAATATCATTATGAAATAAATGTTTTTCTCTAATACACATTGGCCACAATTAACAGCACCCTTTTATTCAAAACTTTTTGAAACCTCCATTTGCCAGTTTAACAGCGCTAAATTTTCTCCTATAATGCCTGATGAGCTTAGAGAACACCTGACAAGAGATCAGAGACCATTCCTTCATCCAGAATCTCACCAGATCCTTCAGATTCACAGCTCCATGTTGGTGCTTCTTCTCTTCAGTTCACCTCACTCATTTTCTATAGGGTTCAGGTCAGAGAACTGGAATGGCTATAGCAGAAGTTTGGTTTTGTGCTCATTGACCCATTTTTGTGTTGTTTTTGAGGTTTGTGTTTGGATTATTGTACGGTTGGAAGATCCAAACATGGCCCATTATAAGATTTCTAACAGAGTCAGTCACGTATTGATTTTTTTATCTGTTGGTATTTGATAGACTCCTTGATGCCATGTGTCTAAACAAGAAGTCCAGGACCTCCAGCAGAAATATAGGCCCGCAACATCAAAAATACAGCAGTATATTTCATTGTACACATGGGGTACTTTTTATCCCTGTGTTCACCAAACTCATCTTGAGTGTTTGCTGCTAAAAAGCTCATTTTTTAGTTTCATCTGACCATAGAACCAGTCCCATTTGAAGTTCCAGTCGTGTCTGATAACTGAATATGCTGGAGTTTGTTTTTGAATGAGTTAGGAGAATTTTTCTTGAAACCCTCCCAAACAACATTTGGTGATGTAGGTGCTATTTGACTATTTTTTTTTTAAGGTTTTCTGACCCGAAACTCAACTATTTTCTGCAATTCTCCAGCTGTGGTCCTTGGAGAGTCTTTAGCCACTCAAACTCTCCTCACCGTGCATTAGGACGATATAGACACATGTCCTCTTCCAGGCTCTAGCTCTTTTCTTAAAGCCACTTCACTAATTTGCGAAGCTCAATTATCTTTTGCTGCATGTCAGAAGTATATTCTTTGGTTTTTCTGATTGTGATGGATGATTAAGGGAATTTGGGCTTTGTTTTCCCTCCTATTTATATTTCTGCGAAACAGGAAGCCGATGCTGGATAACTTCATGTTCATAATCACCCTGGAGTGCTCAAAATTGTGAATATGAATGAGAATATACTTCAGAGATATTTTACTCATAAGAATTTCTAGGGGTGCCAATAATTGTGTCCAACGTGTATTTGAGAAAAACATTTATTTCATAATGATATTTCCCCCCATTTTAAATTCTTATTATCCAATGAAAGGTTAGATTTTTGTGAATTTTTAAAATAAAAGATCAAAAGGATTAACAATGCAGATTAATTTTCACAGCCGCCTTTGATCATATTTACCAAGGATGCCGATATTTTTGTCCATGACTGTATATACATTTAGATTTCAGCCCTTTATAATGTTTGTCTTTGATTTGTTAAAAGATGCTCAGAAGTGTTTATTATTATTATTTTTAAAAAACTGCATAATTGTGTATAAGATTATTACTTTACAATTATGTATAATTTCACAGTATTATAATTTTTTTAATTTTTATTTTAAATAGTCTTTAAAAGTAAGAGTCTTCAAGAGAAAAAAACAAAACAAAGACAAAATACAAACAAACAAATGGTCAAAGATGTGGCTGGTGCTGGTTTAATACATGTTGTAGTAGAGTAGTGTTAATTGAGTCACTAACGTTGACCCATTGACACTTGTTCTCATGTACTGTTACATAGTGTTTACTTCAAAGCTAAAGAGTATGTTGAGTTCATTCACTAAGCACACTTTTAAAATCATTTAGAGTTAATCACAGCGATTTATTTCTTTTCTAAGTCCCCAGTGGCATTTCAGTCTAGAGGGACGTTGTTTTCGGTGGCAGATGTTGTTTGTGACCTTTACAGGAAACGGCAGAAAATTGTTATAGCACAAATAGCCAGCAGTAGTTAAGCAGCAGGGACAGATTGTTTGGGTAATGAATGCCCCTCTGAGACGCCACTTAAAATGTGACGTGTGTCAAGGCTATAGAGTTTACTTTTGCCCTCACTTTGTCCTGTGCCGAATGGACATGTTCATTTGTTGTCGCAAAGGTCTGAATAAATGCGACGTTTTTCTTCATTTCGGTTTAAATCTCATTTTACATTTGCATTTCAATGCGACAAGATGTTCATTATGATTCAATAACGCCAGTTATGAAGGAAAAGTGAATATCATCTCACATGGTTTCATTTCAAACATCTCATCTGTTTAATAAGATCCCTTATGTTTGAGCTTTAGATTGCAGCACCTCTACAGGCTACGAATACTAATAGAGCTCGTTAGATTACAGATTTGCATTTCTCAGCGGTCTGTGTGATATGGCGTCTTCATGATATGACGATGCGTGACCCAGCAGCACTAATGGGGCAATGGATGGAGTCAGAGTTAATGTACTTATAGATAATGTAAGACCCTTTTAGTGATATTTATGGAAGACCATTCTTCATTCTATCTTTGTTCAGTACAGTATGGGTCTCCAAAATATCAGATTTGTACAACTGGGTTTAACTTAATTGATTTTGCGATTTTGCTAAAAGATGTTTTATTTGACTCTTTAACCCTCTCTCGAAGTCTGAAAAGGATAGACTGTACAATAAATGGAACCTCGTTAGACCCCACAGATTCAATCGAGATCTTTGCGGAAATGCGCACTGCACTAACTTGACTCTGCTGAGTCATTTCTTTGAACTTTATTGTGTTGCACATTTCATGCTAATTTGGCAATGTTGCGTTTTAGAGTGATTCATGTCTTCTACACACTCACTTTTAACTGATAGTCAACTAGAACAGATATGGTTAATGATTCAGTGACTTCTCATGCTGATCTTTTTTCATACTATAACAGTGAATGGTTCAAAAGCTCCAAAAAGAACAAAGCTTGACTCATGTCCTTTATTTCTCTGTAAGTTCTCTGAAGCCATACAATGATTCACAAACCAATTATTAAGTCTTTTTTTCATGTTACCTTATATACAAACTCAAAATTGGTTATGAGACCATGATATCAAAACCTGGGGTCACAATTGGGGTCTCATTTATAGAATTGTAAATGAGTTTTAGGAGGCACGGTCAGAAGACTTTATATAATAGACTAATATATAAGACTAATATAATGCATATGTACAATTTTATGACAGCTTTATCATAGTTTTTTTTTTTTTTTTTTTTTTTTTTGTGGAGCTTGACAGTACATTTACACAGACATTATTGCCCGTATTTGTGCCATTATTCATAAATATGTTAATATGAAGGTTTCTGGGTAAAGCAGTTTTGTTTATTGTTATTGTAGATTTGCATTTATTTTGTTGCAGTTTGAGGAATATAGAATATGTTTATGTTTATGTATGTATGTATGAGTGTGTGTGTGTGTGTGTGTGTGTGTGTGTGTGTGTGTATGTGTGTGTGTAAGACTAATAAAGAGCTGCCGTAGAAATCTGCAATATGAGTGTCACCCACACAGATTACAAGAACTAATATTACACACAGGTGTATTATTAATAATACAGTGTTAACAATGACAATATTAGGCAATTTAATATTTAAACATTAAAGAACAAGAGGCCATGATATGTTGTATATTGAATATAGTCACAGATGTCATTATAGGACTAAAATATATGGTAACCATTAAAATACGAGTTTTAGCATGGATGCAACATCATGTTAACCAATCAGATGCTGTTATGTTTTTGTAAATAGATTTCGGTGCAAAATATGACCTGCTTTAAAATTATGACCTGTTTTGAAGGTATCAAGGCTAAAAAAAATTCTGCAATATTACGGCGTTTAAAAGAGCATAACATATTGGCTCTATCAACATTTCTGTAGGTGGCACTCGCTCATTGTTACTGTAAGCAGACGGCTGGCAATGTATGTCGACCGTGTGTGTCTATGCGTGACGGCAGCTATAGACGTCCCAGCCAACAGAGCCGCACGCTCATATTCATGGATCAGTCCCAGAGCAGCACCAGCCCTGCAGTCCCTCATCCAAATCCGACAGAAGTGGATCTAACCATCTGCTGAATGTGGAGAGACAGTGGCCGCTCAAACCGCCACTGTGCCTCGTTCCCCGCATGCTATTTATGAACCATCTCTCCAAAATCAGAGTGGGCGGCAATACATGGAAATCTTGATCTGTTACGAAACGACAGCACACATCAACCCTATATGTGACCTCCAGAATCATTGAAATGAGTCAGTGTTGCTTTTGGGTCACTTGGGCTTAAAATGGAACAGCTCGGTCTTGAGTTGTAGGTCTCACGCTAGGGTTTAATATGCGACATAACAAGTGCAGCCCATGCTATGTGTGACAGCATCATTAGAGACATATCAGGCGCTCCGAGCACCTCTTGGTGACATGCACTACAGCACGATCTTGTCCTTCTGCCTGTATGATGCTCAGGGCTAAAATCAGTCAGTGTTCTAATCCAAGAGGATGTTTTACTATCTAGAGACTTCCCAGACGTGGCTGACAGTTTCTGAGAGAGCTCTGTCATTAGAGATGAGAGATGAATTGTTTGCTTTTGTGTGCTTACGCGATTACAAGCCCCCATAGCAAACTGTCTCTGCTCCAGATACATAACTAAGCAGCTCTGAATGAACATTGTTCATTTCTGCTATTCTGAGAAGTGCATTTCACAAAAACACGTCCGCTTCACATTTTACCCCACAATCAAAAGAAAGAAATGAGAAATTATATTTTGTTTGAAGAAAGGAAACACTATTTTATGATTGTTACATAATGTAACATTTTTACATTATTTTACAATTACACATGAAAATTAAGCACATTTTACTAAGAAATAATAAGTACTGTTATACATCCAGATTGTTTTTTTTTTCTTGTTATTCACAGATATTTTTAAACATGTTTTTTTTTTATTATTATTAAATTCACAGGTCCCTTATAGTCGGTATTTAAATACTATGGACTACAATAAAGCATTTGTTACAGTGTACTTATTGTGTACATGCATGTATTTCACATGTTACATGTACTTATAGTAATTAGAGTAAATTATGCCTAATTTCATGCAAGTAACCCTAAACCAGACTCTAAACCCATCCGTAAACTTATAGTAAATATATGTATAATATAATTTATATTATTCAATTAATAGGCCCATTATTCAATATTTAAAGGCACTTAATACACAAGGTATCTCCACAGAGAGAGAGAGAGAGAGAGAGAGACAGAGAGAGTCAGCATAAATTAAACCAACAATTATGTTACCATAATGTATAAATAAAATATAAAATTAAAAACTCTAATTTAAATTACATATAATTTTTTTTTCCAAATGACTTTAGATATAGTCAGAATAAATTAAAGCCAGTACAACAAACATTATCATAATGTATAAATAAAGCTGAAAAATGAAATTGAAAATTCATACTCATACTTTCTTTTTCCATATTATCATTTATTTTATTCCATATTATTCGAATTATTGTTATTGGCATTATAATAATGGAAATTCTACTGTTCCAAAAATAGACTTTATTTTCTTTAAGTAATTACAATGTAGTTTCTTATTTCTCTCAATATTGAGGTGAAAAATGATATTCTTGACAGGTTTCATGAGGTTATCCCTCAAAGGTACAATGGTGCACATGATGTTCATAATATTATATTTTACGAGGAGAAGCTCTTGGGGTGCCGATGTATTCGCTGTGCAACTCATGGAGGGCATTGCAGCTGTGTGATGTAGTCACCATGGCAACAGATGCTGACTCTCAATGTGAAGTCTATTGGCCTGTATATGTGTTGATCATGAATTACTACCAAATAGACCTTAAAAGACAGAACAGATGCAATTTTTGTGGTTCAGACATGTCCCTGAAACACATTAATATCCAGTGAGATTGAGAGGAGGGAGAGAAAAGGAGGGAGGTGTGGTTTATTGAGAGAGGGAAGCTATTTTAGGAACAGGGTCTGTCTGAATATGCTTTAAAGCCTCATTTCAATTTCTGATGCAAGCCAAACCGCAGTTGGAGTCAAACTCTGGAACAAACAAGTGCATTTGACTGCAGGAGGTCAAAGGTTGTGTGCCTGATGAAGCTCTGAGTTCTCATTGAACCTGAAAACACACACAGTTCTACAACATTCTGCCCACTAACAGACTTAATTAACTGGGCTTTCTGAAATCCACTAATTGTTCCCAGAGAGCAGTGTCTGACACAACAACATACTGTATTGCTCAACATGAACGAACGCACTTCTAGAAGTGGTATGAAACAATTACTATTTAGAAAAGAGTGACAAAGTCTTAAATGGACGTTCATTTCTGTGGAACAGTGTTGGATGCTTTTTCCATTATGAAAAGGTGATTTTTAAAGGTGCACTCAGTGGTTTTCCCTCATTAAAAAGTTAGAATATACTTTTGAAAAATGTTTAAAATGACGTAAAATTAAAAAAGGACTCATATCATAACAGCAGCCCAAAAAATATTTTTATTTTACATGGAGCAGTGTGAGATCACATGACCAGATATTTGTACTGTTTACAAATTTGGGTAATTCCTGTATTTTTGGACAATTGTGTTTGCTTAATTAGTTAATCATGGCTTACTGCAAATAGCGCATTTCTTAAATGGCAATGGTAACCAAAAACATTTGCTCTCGCATAATGCTTCATCAAGGGATGAGATTTTCCTTAGTCCTTCAAGAGCTTACTTTATCAAAGAAAGTTAATAATAGTTTAGTTAATAATACATTATACCAAAGTAGATCTAAAAAAAGACATACTGAGATAATGAAGACAAAATTGTAGTTTCTATTTCCATCTTCATTATTTATTTTTTATCCATTTGAATTAATCATGCTGAAAAACAGAACAAACAAAAAATCTATATTTTTGTTAATTTGTTTTTAAAAATGTCCATGTTAATGCCAAAAAACATGGCATTAACTAGTCATTCAAGCCACTTTTAATGCAAATTTAATGAAGCATACACAAATGGCACTCGTTTTATAGAATTGGTTATACATTATAATTACCTGCGTACTGAAAAAACAAAACAAATACCTTTGCAACTGTGAATCACTGGATGTCTAGGTATTACATTCACTTGTCACCTTGTCTGCTTTGCGGTTATGAAACAACATATGTAGTGTCATATGTCAGAACACAGAGGTGCAAAATCTGTCAATAGAAAAGTCTTTTTTTCTGTTCACAATTCACAAGAATTTGTTTGCAATTAACCAGATTTGACGTCAGTGAAATAGTACCAATGGTATTGAATGTCTTGCAACTGAATCAAGTATTTGTACATATGAGAAAAACAAACAAACAAACAAAAAAACTTACATTTTGGTTTCTTCCTTACACAAACCTAAAACATGACCACAAGAGTTGGTGTTAGGACAGGTCCAGTGACCCTCCAGGAAAAGGATTGGATATCCCTTCTATATGTTCCAAGTCCTCTGATGTGTTCTGAAAATCTTCTCCTCTGCCATAGCTCTCAAATCTGATTCATACTCATGCACATTCAAACCTGCTTCCTCAACACATGGCGCCAATCAATACAAGAACCAATGACATTGGATATCATTCAATTATCCTGCCATCATCACAATCTGTTCAAAACACCCCGTAATGCCTCTCTCCTTGTTTAAGACATGTCCACCTTGGAGAATGGGTTCATGTGTGATTGTATGATACAAAGCACATGTATGGATACACACATGTGCTGCTCCTAGATACAAAAGCATGTCCTTGTGCGTGTCCTTGTCTCAGTAAAACACATCTTTGCTGAATTGACTTCTTCCTCTGAAAGCTCTAGCAGACACCTAAAGAAAGCTCCGTCTGGCTGAGCTCAGGGCAAAACAAATTAGTGCCTCGCGACTTCAAAGCCTTTCACCAAGGAAACGCTGAGAGCCGGCCAGACCAGAGCAGAATTCAGTTGGACGGAGTGAGGGTTTAATATAGAGCAGGATACTTCAATCCCATAAGTCTCTACCAGCACCACACTACGCTATACCTGTGCATATCTATATACATTACAGCTTTGATCCAGTCATGTTTTTTTAATCTGTCCACCCATCGATCCATCCATCTCCAAACCATTCAATCTTTTCTTACCACTCATGCATTCATATTTTAAAGACATATTTTAAAGATTTTATGACACGAACTTTAAATATTTCACATACTTTTGAAACTCCAGTGTTTAGTTGATCCTGATAAGTGTTCGTCATTACAGTTGTAAACTCGACGGCTTTCTTCTTTCGTGAGGGGGTTTGGCGTCACGGCATGGTACGACACGGTACCATTTGTTTCCAGGCAGAACCTTAAAGAACGTGACACACACGTCTCCCGGAAATCCTGTATAATTCAACCAATCCATCCATTCAAACCCCACCCTGCCTATCCATCCATCCATCCATCCATCCATCCATCCATCCATCCAATTACCATAAAGAGCACTTAAAATCATTCCTCTGTCAAATGTTCAGTGTTATACCTGACAATTATTTGCATAAATGTAGCTTTGCTGCATATTTGTGATTACAACTGTGTATAGTTTCACTTTCAACCAGCTCTGTTTTTACTAAACTCAATTTAATATACGCATATACCTGTATGTTTAATTTAATTAATTTCATAATTTCAAAGGTAAGTATATAAAAGATCTATTTTTCATGCTATTTATTTTTTTCATGCATATCATACAGAATAATAGGCTTGGTTGTGCCCTATTCTAAAGTTATATTATATTCATTAACTTTGTTTTCATAGAGTTTTCCGGGCTCATTCCTGCTGTACAGTACATAATATATGTAGCAATAAAAAGGATAAAATATTAAACTCCCTTCTACAGATGCAAATTACATTAGTTTTGCTTTTATTGCAAAATCATAATTAAGTGTACATGAGTACATTTTAAATAATTTTACTTTGATTTAAACAGATGCTTCCATTTTTGCCATGGCCCCAAGATATAATTTACAAAGTCTGTCCAGAGCATATTTCCAAAAGTCTGGTATACTGTTTTTCAGAAATGCTTCCTTATAGCGTACAGAGAAGGTGCTGCATATCATGGAATTATACAATGCTTCTCTCTACAAAACCTGAACAACAGGCGGCGGCTGAAATAACATGAGATAGAGGCAGAAAGACACAGCTGAGAGGAAGGACTGACGATATTTGCTCTGTAATACCTGCTGCTGTGGGGGATCAGTGAGTTGAAAAGCTAATAGTGGCCATGGTGTGCGGGCACAGCGGGAGGACGTCACTCGACTCCAGGCCTGGGCTTTGAAGCAGTGTAGCAGCACAGGTCTCTCCGTCTCACTTCCAGCTCTGCTTTCTGCCAGAGCTCGGGGCGGCTGTGATCACAAACCAACCCTGACGGGCTGGGATGCCGATCCAGCTCATTACCGACGGAACTAATGGAGCTTGCGTCACAGGTGTGTTAGGGACCATGCTTGTGGGTGCACCACAGGTTGAGACCTGTATGTTCAACTGATGATAAGGCCATTGTTTTTACAATATATAAGTTATGTAAGTTATGTTGTAAAATGCATTGAGCCTCTTAAGGTGTGAAGGCTGTTTGAAATGCGAAACAACAAATTCACTCATTTCACCCATCAAATCATCCAAAATGGCAAATTAAATGAAATGTTGGCTATAGATATATTTAATTCGGTGGGGGAAAAAATGTAATTTGTTTGCTATATATAATCTACTGTTGTAGGTTGCTAATATAGAATGTGTCAAAGATGACTTAGGTGGTCCCACTTTATATTAGGTGGCCTTAACTACTATGTACTTACATTTAAATTAATCATTTGATACAATGCACTTATTGTGTACATACATGTTTTTACATTGTACTTATATATTTTTAAAAATGCCTATAGTTACATCTGTAATTAATTTCTGTAATTACATTTATAATTACACTGTTGACCTATCTCTTACACCTTAACCCACCCTTAAACCTACCCATACCAACAAACCTGTCCCTAACCTTACCTGTATCCCACCTCAATAGCAGCAAAAGTTTTTTTCCTTTACAATACAGTATGACCACAATAAGTACATTGTACTTATTTTTTTATGTAAGTACATAGTAGTTAAGGCCACCCAATATAAAGTGTGACCACTTAGGCTCATTGGAAAAGCACACCTGTGGTGACATTTCTGCAAAATGATATTGCACTGAACATTTCTTGACACTTTAAAGTGAAATATCCAGTAAGTATATAGTGCTAAAAAGTGTATTTAGTTTTAATCAAAACAGATGAACATGAATATGGCAATGTTTATTATGTTGGTTGTTGTATGTACAAATGTACAAAGTTTGTCGACCCCAGAGGGTTAATGCTTTATCGCATTTGAAAATAATGTACCACCTACACTCCACAATAAACCGATAAACCTGTACCAGGTAGGCTACCGAGCAAGTTTACAATGAAAAGCTTACACAGAAAAGCCTTACATATGGAGCTGGTTATGAGATACAACCATGAAAATGTATTAGCTTACATATCATAGTAAAAGTGTCAGGTCATAACACATGTGCAAAGAACTGTGTGAAAATAAGTCTTTACTAATCAACAATCTGCCCTTCTAATTTATGCAAAAATAATAAAAGTTGTTGGTGTTTTGATGTTTTACTAGTGCTCATTTTAGCTTGATCTTATAGTGTATTGTATGTACTAGTACGTTTTTGGAGTTTTGCAAAAATATAGTTAGAGGCATTTTTTCCTATAATCCTATGTGGGTCAAAGATGCTGCATTAGAAGTTAGCAACCTATATAGGTAGGCTGGAATACAGTGATAGGAATATATTCCCTATCAGCGTATATATGTGTGTGCATTGCCAAACAGTCAAAACCCTTAGCTAAAAAAAACACTATAACTACATACATCCTTGAAGTCCATTATAAGCATACATGTACAATAATCAGTTGTGTAGCATTAGCATGTTATTCTTATTCGTGTTTATCTCTTTATTCTATGTTCTAGTAAATTACTCATTCTGAGAAAAGATTTTTAAGCATACTTACACCTGTGAACTGGGAGAAAGGATAAATGGTTTAATGTTTTGAAAGACGCTAATCAGACATATGCTGTTTCTAATTTCTGCAATATGTATACTGTTCGCAGTATGTGAACTTTCTGCAGGGGCGTAGGAAGGAGTCTCTGTCTAGTTGCCACGGATACTTTCAAATGAAACTTTATTACATTTTAATTTGTACAATTGTTTCTGCACCCCTGGTGCCTGAAATACCCTGAAAACCTACTACATTTGCCAAAGGTAACTAGAGCACACTGTATGAGATACTGTATCCCACAATGCAATGCACTCAGTTTGACATTCATTTTCTAGTGTGATGAATGAACCATATAATAATAAGTGCCATTGTTTTTAACATCCCCTTCTTGACTTATTTGATTAGACTGCAAAGATGTTTTTAGTGGCACTTGTTGAGGAGAGATATGTTATTACTTTTTTAAGCCATCAGAAATTACATTTATTTTTCCTTTGCAAATGACGAATCAGAAGGAAAATTTCTCACAGTACTTTGAAAGAAAGGCCAGAGTTAAGTAAACTCCAGAGATCAGAATATAATAGAGACTTGGAGGTGGGCTCATTTGACCTGGCTTGGGCAGCAAATAACTGCCCTAGCAACCACATAGCAATGCCTTGGTAACTACTCACAGCATCAAGAAGATGAATTTTGAGAGGGCTTTTTTTTTTTAATAAGACAAGTTGTTCATATAGCAATATGTTAATTAGAAATTGAAGGTTAAATAAGAGGATTCTGGGGGCTTCTGATGGACCAAAAGGTGGCAGACTTTCCTTTTACACAGATTCTATTCCCACCAGAGGCTTAAATGTTCCAGTTTTCTATTTAAAATAAGTGAAAGTTAAGTCTTTTAATTTGATGTGACAGATGTGTTGCTTGAAGATCACACACATGCACACATTTCTGCCCATATTCCTCAAGAAACAAGCCACAGTCCTTGAAAAACTAAAACTGACGGTGCAAGAACTTTTCAACACATTATAGACATTTTGTGTCCTGAGGGAAAACATCTGTTTGAAGCCATATGGATCCTACACAAAAAACACAGAAGCATATACTGTATTGAACTAACATTTGTGCTGTGCTGACATTCGCCTGGTACGATGGCAGGTTCAGCTGTCAGCTCTACACATGATATTTTACAGGGCGTCTTTCACTGCCAGAAAAAGGTGTCCATGAAAGCTCAAGTGACTGTGTACAAAGACGCATGAGAAGCCGACAGCAGCATCCTGTCTAAATGCAGTCTTGCATGAAGCTGTGAAATATAGAAGAGCTGGTTTAAAAAGTTGTAGGTGGTGACGGGGGTCCTGGCAACAGGCCACTCCGCCAGGTTTCCCTGAGCACTTACTGTTCTCTCGCTCTTACACACACACACACACACACACACACACACACACACACACACACACACACACACTTCACCTCTTATTGCCACGGCAACAGAAAGTTGGTTTCTTGCAGATCATGGAGCGTTGACCTTTGAGACACCTTGTTGAGACATCTGTGGCATCTCAATATAGTCTTACGCTGTAATGAAGACAGGTGAGCGTGAACCACGAACACTTCCTCTAATTGGCACCATGCAGGTAAGCGCCTCAAAATCACACCAATGAATAATTGATTTAAAACTGATATACTGATGTAATTAGTTAGTCTGAATTAGTCAAAGTCGTGTATATTGGTTCACTTTCATGTTACAGTCATAAAAACTAGCGTTCAAAGTCTGGGGTTCACTCTTAAAAATAAAGGTGCTTAAAAGGTTCTTCACAGCAATGCCATAGAAGAACCATTTTTTGGTTCCACAAAGAACCATTCATTCAGTCAAAGGTTCTTTAAAGAACCATCTCTTTCTTATTTTTTTTTTTATAATCAGAGGAACCTTCTTTCACCGCAAAGAACCTTTTATGAAACAAAAAGATTCTTCAGGTGTTAAAGGTTCCTTGTGGAACAATTTAGATAAAAAAAGTTCTTCTATGGCATCGTGAAGCACCTTTATTTCTAAGAGTGTTGGTATGATTTTATTTTTCTTTTTATTTGAAAGAAGTCGCTTATGCTCACCAAGGCTTTGCTTATTTGATCAAAGATACAGTAAAACAATGGTATTGTGAAATATTACAAATTAAAATAGTGAAATTTGAATATATTTTCAAAAGTAATTTATTACTGTAATGGCAAAGCTGAATTTTGCAGCATCATTACTTTTCAGTGTCACATGATAATTCAGAATTCATATGCTGATTTGGTGCTATTATTATTATCAATGTTGAAAACGGTTGTGCTGCTCAATTTTTTTTTTTTTTTTGTGGAAACTGTGCTACATTTTTTTTTCAGGATTCTCTGATGAATAGAAAGTTCAAAAGAACAGGTTTAATTTTAAAAATAAATAAAATCATTTGTAACATGGCATAAATTCGAAATTTGAATGTAATATGCAAAATTGCAATGCAATTATGTAAAGTGGCAATGCATTCATGGGAATATAATTTCTCAGTCTCTCTCTCTCTCTCTTATTTTTTTCTTCAACGTTGTTCACGCTGTATATTTTTTGTTCCATGTAGCCAGTGAGAAAAACTCAATTAACTAATATTTTTTCTTTTTCTTTTCTTTTTTCTCTTCTTATTCAATAGACTACAAATTCATATTCACAACTAAGGCTAATTAATTAATTAATTCATTCATTCATTCATTATATTTTGTAAAATGCCACGGGACAGTAGACTGAGCTAAATAGAGCAGGAAATTAAAGGAATTTTGTATTAATGTGCAACCCTGTTCTCTTGGTATTTGCATTGGTACCATTGGTAAACTACTAGCTATTGGTAAAGCTAAGGTACAGCACTACTTACACAACAATATCATAAAATGGCACACTGAAACATCAATCACAAACCAATATTCTTGTGCAGTGCAAAGGGTGCTGGGTTAAAATCAGCCCAAAAGCATGCATGAATGCATACTTTAAAGAAAGAGTATTCCACCGGGGCTTTCTTGACATACTGTACAAGTCAGGATGCAGTGATAGTGATTTTGTAGTACATATGAATAGCATGCAGTCTAAGAGTCAGCACTTTTTTTTCCTTATCGGTTTGTGGTAACAAGTGGAAATATCGAGTTTTTTTATTTATTTATTTATTTTTTTTTATGTATGCATTTTTCCCCCCACCCAAGCTAATGGAATACCTTCATGTGGAAACATTATAATGACAAAGTTTTCTTCTTTCATTTGGAGTAAAAATCACAACTTTTTTGTAGGACACAGAGACATGTGTTTTTATGTTGGTCAGTGGATCCGGTGGGAGCTCAGATCCACTCCAGTTGCTTTGAGCAGCCGCTGTGGTCTGACTGCAGCTCTTTCATACACAAACACAATCAAATGTCAAATGCTCAGTGCTTGCTTCTATCCTTGTACTGTCAGTATCTTTCTCTCTCTCTCTCTGTCTCTATAGTAAATCTGTGAGAACGTCTAATTGAAGAATGTTGTTCCCTTCTCTTTGCATCATGTTTGATTCTCTGTGAGATGTGTGAGTGTACATCTGTGTGTGTTAGACTTTCTATACACTCTTTGTGCGTATACACAATTAATCTTGTTTTATATGCATGTGTATCTTTCAATACCTTCATACAGCCAGTTTTTGGTATTTACTAACAGGTATAACTTGCAAAAAGCTTTAGGAGTGGCTTGAAATGAACTACGCTTTAGTATAGGGACCAGTTCTCAGCATTAACTAGTTGCTTATTACCATGCCTATTATTAACATATTGGCTGTTTATTAGTAGGCCTACTTATAAAGCACATATTCTGCATAACCATATTCTACATCCCTAATCCTACCCAATGCCTAAACTTAACAACTACATTACTAAGCAGTAATTATAAGTTTATTGAGGCAAAAGTCATAGTTTATGGTTTGTTAATAGCGAGAATTTGACCTTAAAATAAAGTGTGACCAACAAAACTGAAGCCAAGCCCCTGATTAATGTCTATAAATATATTAATAGTGACTAAAGTAAATATCAAAGAAGGTGACTTACGTAATACCAAACATTTTATTACTGACACAGCTTAAACATCCAGTTGAGGCTCATCCCATCCCATTCTATTTGTGTTGTGTCCTGGCCACAGATCTGATGGGAGCAGCTCAAGTAGAAAGAAGCCTATTTTTTTTTTGTCCTGAAATGTACAGTGTTTTAATAGTACACAACAGAAACCTTATCTCAAAAGATCAAGACAAACTTCTCCAAAGATAGCCTTCAATATTTCATTAAAGTGCAGCGCAATGTCTCAAATTCCAGTGACACTGATGTGAATGGGCCAGCTAAGCTAGAAGAATTTTGGATAACAGCTGAGGATAAATGAAAATATTTGAGACAGTCATTCCCCTGTGGAGTTAATGAAAACATGGCCATGTGCTCCATACTGATACAGCGCTCAGACAGCTCTATGCTGGTAAGGAAACCACTAAAATATATTGCATGTACTAAAGGCCTGTTCACACCAAGGATGATAACTATAACAATAACTATTACGTTTTAATAATCATTCCAATTCGTAGCAAAGTCCACATAACTGCAATAACGATCATGTTCAAATCACTTTCAGAATTTTTTTTTTTTTTCCCAGCTGATGTACAATAAAATGCAGCATGCGTTTAGATTAAACAGAATATTAATATCCATTGGTTTGGACACAAATATAATAATTATAATTTTCTTTATAGTTATCGTTCTTGGTGTGAAAGGGTCTTAAAAACTAAATTTGCACTGCCTCCAGACAGTTGCCTCATTATGGCCCTTATTTTGTTATAGAACAAAATGATGGTTCTCCAACATTAATTCAAAGAGTGTTTCAGGGCCTTCTCAACGCATAGCCCTCATTAAGGAGACAAAATCCATAGGACTATAAAGATAAGATATAAAGATATAAATATAGATATAAACATACATGCAACAAATAGATACAAAACATACATGCAACAAAACAAGTCAAATTCTTCTTCTTTAGGGGTTGGAACTAACATTCTTTTAAAGATACAATTCCCAAACTAAAAAAAAATAAGCTAAACTTCAGCTGCACTTACATTGTGTTGATTCAGGGCATTTTTTTTTCTGGTTATTTATTTATTTTTTTAGCAAGGCACTTTTTCCGAAGTTACTCACAGTAGAACTACTACAGGGCAAACCTCTTTTAGAAGGTTTTTCTAGCTTTGCTCTAGGGCATAACATTTGTAAGGTAACTCAGTAAGTGTGCTGGTTGCTAGACTTGATCCATTGAAATACTGACCAAAAAACTTTATCCAGCAGTCTAAAGATCACTTTTTTTCTTTCAGTTTTCTTTCAGTTTTTTTTCTTTCTTTAAGCCTCATTTCAGTCCACTATTGTAGAATATGCAGAATGCTATTGAACTAACCTTTGAAAGTCTCCAAACCGCTTTCTTTCTGTAATGTAACTTTGGCAACACTTTATTTTAAGGATCAATTCTCACTATTAAATAGTTGCTTATTAGCATGCATATTGCTAGCATATTGGCTGTTTATTAGTAGGCTACTTATAATTTATACTTATTTTTATTTATTTATTTATTTATATATTTTTTTAGTATGACAATCCCAGATCCACTTTAACTGAATAGATAAGAGCAGCTTGGACATTCTACTAAACATCTACTTTTGTGTTCCATCGAAGAAAGGTTTGGAACAATATGAGGGTGAGCAAATAATGACATAATTTACATTTTTTGGGGATAAACTATCCCTTTAATAGCATGTTTCAGTGCTTGTTTCATGGGGCTAAAGGTTCCAACTATTGAACACCTAATTCCAAATCACATCCTCAGACTATACACCTCCACTCCTTCTGGCTACAATCAATATGTCATAGAGATATGAAATGACAGTCTGATAGGTACTCTGAGAGACTGTAGGGGCTGTGAATTTGATCGATCTTTTCCAAAAGAGAGGCGGGATCCATAATCATCTCATGCTAACGCTAACACGTGCTGGGCATTTCAAATTGCAACTCTGTGATATTGAAATGATCTGTTAAACCGTGGTTTTCAACTGGAGGGCTATTTGTTCTGATAGTATTGCGAGCTGTGTAAAAACCTTAACATTTTTACACAAAATGTTAAGGTTTTAGATCCAGTAAAGTTTTCTCTTTCAAACTTTGGTAACTATATATTAGCATATTGACATAATTATTAAGGAAAACTTGAATTTTGTTCTTCATTTGTTTTATTTTTGACTTTTTAACTGCTTTCTCTTTTGTTGTATCATCACTACATGCTTCTACTGATCTATAAGGTACTTTGGATTTGTTCTGGTAAGATATAGCTAATGACTTACAGGGTCATGCAAGGCTTCAAAAATTGTGAGATGAACCTGGAAAGCTCTAAGTGAGACCTCTGTCATTAGGTCAGGAAATGTATAAGGAAGAAATACAAAAATAGGCTACCTCCTTCACATTCATCTTGTAACAGAAGTGCAACCTAGTAACCTCTACAAGAACAAACACACACACATAAAAATGCACACACACACACACACACACACACACACACACACACACACACACACACACACACACACACACACACACACAGGTTTTTACCCTCAGTGGGCTTGTGGGTTATTATCTGTGAACCTCACTGCCATCAGTTGGAGGCTTCATTAGCTGTGGCATTTAGAGGAGGCGTCGCTATATGGCCAATACAAATGCCAACGTGTCGTCCGTGCCGCACATATTACTCTGACACGCGTGGAAAGGTTAATAAAGTCTATGAGTGGAGGACATCCATGTTCAGATATGGAGCTTGTTCTGCTAACACATCTGAGGCTGCTTTTTAACAACATTCAGTTTTTTCCTCATTAGAGGAATGTAATTGTATCTGTTGAATGCCATTTATGTACCTGGGGAAACAGTTAGCCATCATCATAAAATCAGGTTGTGAAGTCAGTTCATTTTATAAATAAAATATAGTTCTCTGCATCGTTTAAAATTGAGATTTAGGTTTGCAGTCTACCTCTGTATCACCTTTAGACCCTCTCATGAATGCATTAATTTCATTCATTTGGGCAGAATAACCTTCGGAGTCCTGCTTTTTGATATGAATAAAACCACCCAAAGGAAGGTTTTTGTCAGAATTGTTGTTAGATTTGTATTGCCAAATAATCAGTTTTGTAGTAAAAACATTCATATTTCTAATTATAATTTATAAGAACTGTTTTCTTAAATATATTTTAAAATGTAATTTATTCTTGTAATGGCAAAACAACAATTAACTTGTCCTGCAATATTTGAATTCTAAAATTCACTTGCCATGTAAGAATTCTTTCGTTCTTGAGACTCAAATGGGATGCTTCTTCAGAGCCGTGTGCTCATTATGCCAATCGAGTCTTGATTTATTGCTTCTTAATTATTCATTTGTGGGCTGTAAAGCATTTGTGCCAAATTTACACCCCTGAGCCCATGACATCCTTTAATATGGGTGTTACTGTAGTCAGAATGAGACAATTGCAGCTGTCTAGCTGCACATGATTTGAACCCGTCACATGAATCACTAACATCCCTGTTAATTTCCTCTCAACTAAGCAAATTATGACATTCTCGTCTTTGTAGCCTTGTGTGAAAATGAGTCTCACTTGACTCAGCAATGATCTCCGCTCATTGTTTGATGTTGCATTGTGTCGCTGTTTAACTTTGTCTTCTCACCTTTAGTGAATTGTCAACGGTCACTTGTGTCACCCGGAATTGCCAGCTCTCATTGAATGACTTTTGGTCACTTTAATGGTGCAAAATGCTGTCAGTGTGAAGACTCTTTCTTCTTAAAGGGACAGTTCAGCCAAAATGAAAATTCCACCATGATTTACCAATGCATTCCAAACCTTTATTAGTTTTCTTTCTTCTATTGAAAACAAAAGGAGATGTTAAGCACCAACAGAACTGATGGTGATTTATACTGCCAAATATATAAAATAAATATGATGTCCATATGATAATAAGGATCTGTAGTGTTCTGAAGCCGTACAATAGTTTTGGGTGAGGAATAGACAGAAATTTTGTAATCACTGAAAATTTCTCATCTCATGACAATTCATAATTATTTTATGCCTTTGCAAATTGGTGGCTAATTTGTATGAATTTCTCATTCATACGTTTTCATACAATCCCAGTGACTTACATTCTTTACATCCCAGTGATTGGCTACATGCATAAAAAAAAAAAAATGGTATGAACACAAAATTGCCACCACATAAAATAGTTACATTTTCCTGTGAGATTGAGTTGCTCTAAATCTACGTGTGTACATTTAAAAAATAATGGTTTTTTTAGCTGCGTCATGCCAGGTTAATGCCCATATTCATAGTCTTGTTCATTTGAGAGCATGTGGACAGGAACTAAGGGGGAACTAAGGATTCAAGACTGTTCCAAGACTGATAAATGTCAAAGCTCAATGTCCTTAATGCACATGAAATCCAAGCTTCAGAATGATATTTGAGGCTAATCATTTCCCATGAATCATCATGTTCAGAAACTTGTGTGGCCCAAAATCATGAGATTTTGAGGAAAACCAAGTGTAAGTTAAATTAAGTTTGTTTTCCTCTCTCTTTTTTTCTTGCTGTCTCTGACAGCAAGCAGCATTGATTCTTGTGTGTCACGTGACCAAATATGACATGGCAAGTTGGAGAAATGAGAGGTAAGAAGAGGAGATTTATAATAAATAACTTTTCTTTCTCACACCACATTATTCTTGTGGCTTAAAAAGGCTTGAAAAACAGTGCATAAGTTATATTAGCTACTTTTTTATATATGCTCATGGCTATTTTTCACAATTTTGAAACTCAGTGTTATTATGTAACAAGTATTTAATTTTGATTGCTGCTTATTTTACGTTCATTTATTTTATCTTATCTTGTTTAACTGTTGAATGATTGTTTCGTTGTGAGAATGATCGCTCATTTTGGGTCGTCTGTAGTAAAGATGAGAAAAGGTTAAAGTTGCATGCTTGTCCCTGATCAGACTCTTGAATCACCATGTGATTCATTTCTCCTTAGGCAGGATCCTTGTGTTACCAAAATAACTGTCTGTTCCATCATGCTGTCTGTCTCGACCAAGAACAGTCTTTCATGTAAATATTTAGTTCTTCTGCCTCTGTTTGATGACCTGTTTGGTTATAAACAAAGATGAAATCATGCATAGATGGAAGCTAAACCTTGTGTGTCTATACACGTAGCATTTCTTCTCCTGAAAAGATCCAGCAAATTTTTTTGTACATTTCAATCATTGCTTTTATACTCCCTCTCGCCTGTTCTGAAATTGTTCTTTTCTACGATCATGTCAAGATGGTAGAATTAATCCAAACTCATTTAAAGGACACACACCACTTGTACCATTTTCTGCTCTTTTGGAAGCCTTAGTAAATATGACCAATAGATTTGAAGTTTTCCCATTACCCTCCGTTCACCTCAAATCATCAGTAAGCGCCTGTAGAGATGGCCAGACAGACAATCTAATAAAGCTGTAAATTCACGACGCTCCGGCGGCTCTTGGAATATTTCTGTCATTCCCTTCCTAATCATTTTACAGGTCATGTTCTGTGGCTTATTGAGATGATTATTTCTCCACGCTTTTGTCTAACCTCTGTAACGCTTTTGAGCAGCGCAAGAATGGGACGATAAATTTCTCTGTAACAACCTGATTTAGAGCTGTCATAAAATTGATAAGTTTGCCAGTGCTCATTCGACAAGTTGTCATAAACAGCTCAGCTTTCATTTTTAGATATTGGGCTTTGTCAGTCTGTCATAGATTGAGGGTCCGGCAATGTCATACGCTATTCTGAATGTCTCTTGACTTCACTTTATACACAACCCTGAGTAATAATAAGACTTATGAAGATTGCTTGTGAATGTGAAAGAATGACTTATATGACTATATGAAAAATATATAAAAAAGAGAACAATACTGTGGGCCTAAAAACATTAATTGACACTTGAAGTCAGTTCCTCTCAAAATCACACAGGTGTTTAGAGTAACCGCATGTGTAGTTCATCACATTAAATACAAAAAATATCCCTCCAATATCTGGTAGTGTCCACATGTTTTTTTTTTGTTTTGTTTGTTTGTTTCAAATATCACTAGGCTTGGCATTTTGTTGACATTTATAAGATTTCAAATGTGTACAAATCCTTTTTGGGGGCCACTTTACAGTAAATACCTTGACAAATTGCATAATTTATTTTCAGTATTTCAGCCACTGATAATAGCTGGATTAGTGATCATTTTTCAGTTATTGAGGTTTTCTGAAATAAATGATACAATGTTCATAGTGAAACATACAATATATATATATATATATATATATATATATATATATATATCACATATTTGAACTGCAAATGGAAATATATTATTTGTACATGGCATGTTGAATCTGTGATCTTATGAAAGATTAAAATGAGGCATGATTTTAAGAACAAAGCCTGCTTTTATGCCCACTGTAGCTTGTGCTCTTTTTACCTTGGAGATCAAAAAGCACTTTTTACATAAATTGTACATATATTCATAGTTTTCCCAGGAACCTCTTCACATTTTCATGGCCAGTGTCAAAGAAAGGCTCTGTTAGAACTTAGGCAGCAACTCACAATTGATTTTAGTTGAGTCTGAGGTCTTGCATGTTGCAAAGTTGTTGAAAATGCAATACAACAAATGTTGAAAAGCATACAAATAGTATTTTTTAAAATTCTATTTAATCATTGCATTGATACTTTTATATGTATATAAATGATCATTTCTCTTGATGCACTTGCCATGTTAATTTGTTTTATTTTTTATTTATTTATTTTTTTGCAATGAGCTTACTGAACAGTGCATTCTGGGATCTTGAAAAATATATACAGTATGTATATATATATATATATATATATTAGTGCTGTCAAATGATTAATCGTGATTAATCGAATACAAATAAGTTTTTGTTTGCATAATATATGTGTGTATTCTGTATATATTTATTGTGTATATATAAATACACATATATTTCGAAAATATTTATATGTATTTACATGTCTATTTATTTTCATATAATTTATATTATAAATAAATATATTTAATATATAAACATAACATATTTTTCTGAAATATACATGCATGTGTGTGTATTTATATATACATAATAAATATACACAGAAAACATACAAATATTATGTAAACTAAAACTTTTATTTTGGATGTGATTAATCGCGATTAATCCTTTGACAGCACTAATATATATATATATATATATATATATATATATATATATGATGCTTAGAATTTTGCCAAACAATGTCTTAGAAGGCAGCTCACTGAGGTTGGGAAAGTCAAAATCAAAATTTTAGCATGGACATTGTGTGAAAACACATACTGTACTACTTCTTTGTTTCAGGCATTTTGTTATTTGAATGTCTCCAGTGTGCAATGCTTACCAATATGAGAAAATCATGTTTATGTAACCCTTTCTTATATAAATGACCTGTGTATATTTCCCATGGGATACGAAGAGGATCAGGAACACCGGTGAAAACAGAGTTCACAGTAGCAATCACCAATAAGAAGATCACTGTCAGGAGAATATTTGTGGTGAATTATTGCTTTCTGTGAGCTGAAGTTAACAAAACCACTTTTTTCCCCCTTATATAAGCCATTGATCTTATTTGAAATGTGTGTGCATGTGGTGTTGTATAGCAACTAACAAATAGGATTGTGTAGGATCTGTTTTGATCTGGTGTTGAAAGGAGGGTTGTGCATCATTCAGAACTGAACTAAAAATGCCTCTTAAATTTCTCTTAATTCCCTTTTAAATTAAGTTCAGTTATTGAATTTTATTTGTTCTAGCAAATGCGAACTTGTAATTTGAATTTCAATTTAAAGTAGAATAAAAATAGAAGTTATAGTATAGTAATTTTAATAATATATTTAATTTGTTGAAATACTCATACTGTATCATACACTATTATGCACTACACTATTTTATACTATACTACACTATACTATATTACAATATATTAAAATACTATTATATTACAGCTAATATTACTATTAAACACAAAATGCTTTACTTCGTGCCAAGCTGTCAAAACAGAGCAAATCAACAACAGGCAGGACTGAAAGATCTTTTCTTTTGCACTAATGGACTAATAAAAATCATGTGTGATAGTGTTAAATTTCTTTGAATTCTAATTCAGTCTTTTTTTTTAATGCCATTGAAACTCCAATTCTGTATATTGTGGGGTGTGACCAATTCCAACTCATTAACTATTTGGGACGGGCCAGAGCACTGCATCTCCAAAAATACAACTGGATCTGTCTCTCTAAAATTCTCAGTGGTCAAAGGATGTATATGTCAGAGTGAGTTTTTCAGTTTACTCAGCCTTTGGTCAATCCAGGCACCACTTTCTCAAACCCTTGTGTCATTTAAAGGGGTCATATGATGCGATTTCAAGTTTTCCTTTCTCTTTGGAGTGTTACAAGCTGTTCGTGCATAGATAAGATCCCTAAAGTTGCAAAGACTAAAGTCTCAAACCCAAAGAGATATTCTTTATAAAAGTTAAGACTAGTCCACGCCCTCCTAAAATGGCTCATTTAAACACGCCCCCACATGTCTACGTCACTGTGTGGAAAGATTTGCATGACACTGCTCAAATGTATATGCTAAGAAAGAGGGCGTGATTTTTATTCCCGCTGTAGTATTATTGCTGCTGCCGGCGCCGTGTAGTGGAGACGCTGTGTTTCGCAGTGAAAGCAAAAGTACTTTGTTTAGGTTTCCAAAAGGGGACACAACTAGAAATCAGTGGTTAAGTTGTATTTACAACACTGTTCCAGAACAGTTCAACCCAAATACTAGAGTGTGTGCATCAAATTTTACGGAGGACTGTTTCCTGAACCTGGGAGACTAGCCTACAATACCAGCTATGCACAAAGGCTGTTTCTATAAAGTGGGGCAATTCCAACTTTGCAAGGACAGTCTGGGGCTTCTGACTCACAGCCTGTATGTTTTCATATTTAAAGAACTTGCCACTGACTATTCAAACGTGAGTTTTGAGCAGAGTAGTGCTTGTTGTTTGTTGTTTCTCTGATCACAAATGCAGACATTGTAATGTTTACGCGGCGCGATGCAACGTGACACGTAAAAAGACAGTATAAGTCATTATAATCAGTAATCATGTCCCCACTGGATGCAGGAAATGCCTCGTTTATAATGGGTTTCATTGTTTTGGTCTCGCCGTGCCGGGACACAGCATCACAATACGGTCGGGGGCATAACATTTCTGTTACACGCTTGAGATATTCGGTCAATCACAACGCACTGGATAGATGCAAGATTCAAGATTTTTATTTGTCACATACATAGTTATACAGAGTATAACCAGCAGTGAAATGTTATTCAGGTCCGCTCCATGGACAGTGCAATTATATGCAAAACAAACACAAGAGTATACATAAATATA
>JAFVLL020002600.1:0-12577 GCA_021397915.2 Tor tambroides | reverse complement strand
CAAGCAGCAGCATTTTGCCTTTTACAAATCCCCCAGTAAACCATTTAGTAACCTTAGAGGGGGGAAAAACAAACAAACAATCAAAACACATGCCTGTTTCCCTTTGAGTCACACAGCTAATGCCAAGATCTTACAGCAGGGGTGTTTAAAAAGCTCTCTGCGCACACAAAGAACTTGGAAAAACCTGTTATGTGCCTTTTGGATCCAAGCATAATATCTGAGCCTACACTGAAAATAAATCCATCTGTATTTACAAGCACCACAATTATCAAAAAATATATCATTTCAATACACTGACGTAGTGTGACTAACACCGCAATGAATGTATGCATCAGCGTATTTCTTGTATTTCAGTGAATCGAAGAGGGGAGAAAAAAGTATCTTTCCATCGCATACAGAAGACAGTAATATCACCTTCACAAAAACGTGATTTAAAATACAGCACAAAGAGATCATGCCCTATGGAGCTTTGTCAACAAATAACTGAATATATAAAAAAGATAAGAATTCAACACTCACCGGCAATGTTAAATATCTCCTCCTTTTCAGATAACACCGGACATTTGGAGCGCCAAGAGAGGGACTATTCCCATTCAGTCAGGTTCAGATTTCAGTCTCAGCCTCTCTCGTCAGGCTCCACTTGTACAAAACATATATTGTGTCATAAAATCCCAAGGTTACTGAGCTCTTTTGAGACATCTCAAACACGGCGCTGCGTATTTGCGCTGGAAAATGTATTCGTTTCGAAACCAAAATGAAAATGGTGAAATAGCAAGTGGTGAATTTGGATGCAAAACAAGTCCAACATTCTCCCGTTGAAAGAGCTGAACATCAGTTTAGACGCAATTTGAACGGACAGTTCACTCAACAGTTCCGGGGGGAAAAAACAACAACTGATACAGATCTTAATAAATTAATCGCAACAATCCATCGCGCGTCGCGGCTCAACCAGATTACCGAAAATCGGAAATCGACTCCAGTTGATTCCTGCCGTTTCTTGGGATTATGCAAGTTGCGAGATAAGAGGAAAATAATCTACTTGCTCTGATGTCAGACCGACGAGGAAATTAATAATTCAGCTGAGTAAAATACGCTCGAAAAAGAGATGCCACCCTACACCACATCATCAAAATAAGTATTGTTGGTGCAGTCCTCGTCCGAATAATGAGACCAGTTTTATAAACCAACTATTCCACCTCGTCTTCTTCTAAGTATGTTGGTTCTGTTGCTGCATTGAGCTTCCCACACGGTGAAGCGGGAGGAGAGAAAATGCAGAGATGCAGAGAGAGAGAGAAAGGCAGAGGGAGAGAGCGAGGAAAGCGCGCGAGGGGAGGAGGGTTAACAGGGCGAAAATATTAAGGAACAAAATTCAACTTCAGACACCCCTTAAACACTCACTAGTGAACATTATAACGCGCTCTGCTAGTGTCTTTCGTTGAGAGAGCTCTGGAAATGATAACGCGTAATCTTTAGTTGGATCCCGGCCAGTTTGTGCGCACGTAACAGATTTCCTGACAGCGGCGCGCGAGGATTTAGCGCGTATTTTTTTTATTTATTTTTTTATTTATTTATTAATTTTATTTCATTTAGTTGTTTTTATTTTACAGTATTTATATTACTCGCGCGCGCGTCCGTGTGTGTGTTAGAGAGATAGAGAGAGCGAGAGAAGGGACAGGTCGAAAATATTGAAGAACAACATTTAACTTCAAATGTATCTGAAACACACAATAGTGAGCATTACAGAGCTCTCTTTCTCATGTGTCTTTCGTTAAGGGATCTCTGGAAATGGTGACGCCTAATCTTTAGTTGGATCAAGGCCAGTTTGTACGAGCCCGGTTGCCTGGCAGCAGCAGGAGGATTTAACGCGTGGGATTCTTTATTTTCTTTATTTTACAATTTTAAGATTGCGTGGCACCGCATTCAGAAACTGCGGCAAAGTCACCCACAGCAGTTTGAGCTGTTGCACGCACACCAATAAATCCTCATAGTTTGACAGTTCGCCAGGGATGGTGATTCATTCTTGATAGACAACAGGTGCGCCGTTTTATCGACTTCTTATGATCTTTCCAATAACCTGAACATTGATTTGTGCTCATGCATGTGTTGAATTGAGTTTATGCCGTGCATGCTCCGTAATTAGAAGCTGTTCTGATTAAACATTTAGATTATGAAGATGTAATAGGAAAATAGCGGAGTTACTGGACACAGATGAAGCATCCGTGTCTGTCGTGTCCTGTATGGATCTGCAGTGGGTTAATGTTGAACCAAGAAAAAAAAAAAAAAAGATCAAACACTGCGCCCTCATCTGGCAGAAATAAGTGAGATTTAGCTCATAAAATGGATTGCATTCAAAGCTTTTTATATGTTTAGATTTGCTTTATATTTGCTCTTCGGTGCGCATGATCTGAAATAGGGGAGATGGGGCTGGTAAACGGTGAGGTTGTCACATTGTCTGTCTCAGAAACTGATTTCAGTCAAAAACCAAATTAAATGTGTTTTTCTCTCTGTACTTGATCTTGTCTGTTGGTTTGTTTCGGGTAATACCAATTTAAATTCCAATATCATACTGTATGTTGAGGATATGGGAGCACACTAATATTTTAATTTTTTAATAATTTAACTAAAATAAGGACAAGAATATTGTTCATAAATATCAGATCAGGAAAGTTGTTATATACTTTTCAATTTTATT
Organism: Tor tambroides; assembly: GCA_021397915.2. NCBI lineage: Eukaryota > Metazoa > Chordata > Actinopteri > Cypriniformes > Cyprinidae > Tor > Tor tambroides. The sequence goes on along the minus strand of JAFVLL020002600.1, from coordinate 9,885 downwards.
AAATTATAAATTACAGTTTCTGACATCCAAAACAACAGATTGATAATTTGTATGTACTGTTTTTTGTGCTGAAAAGCCATTATAAATACATATTTTTATAAACAAGAATCTATGTCTATACAGAAAAAGAAACATATAAATTGTGATATCTAGCCCCAATCATGCAATAAAGAGCTTATAAAGTTAATTCCATTTGTGTGTGTGTGTGTGTGTGTGTGTGTGTGCATCACTTTACAACCAAATGTTTTAATGTTCACATTGTTGAACACGGAGCTCGTTTCAGCCTTATATAACAATTGGGAGCCTAAAACAACATCTGTTGGATCATCGTGAAATAAAAATTAGATATTTATTAAGCCTTCAACTATAACAGTGATGTTTTGCACCTTCTAGTTTGGAAAATGATTGAAGCTTATTGCTTAGAGAGCCGGAAATCACAATAAATTCCCACTTCAACAAGAAGTAAAACAGCAAAGAGCCCCCAGGGGCTTCGCTCAGTTATAAACTGGGCAGCAATGTCGCAGTTGTTCATATTTTGTAAATGTCTGTTTATACCAAGGTATGGGGTAAACACTTTCAGTCTGGGTGTTTAGTGTGAAGTGACAGCCTTTGCTCTGTGAATACGGGGGTTGTTCTTGTTTTTGTGTCTGCCTCTCTCAAGTTTCCTTCTTTGATATGTTAAACAACGGCCTATTTTTAACTAGCAACAAGAAGAAGAAGAAAAAAATACCAATAGTGGTGGTGGCAAAAACATATAAGTGTTGTTTGTTTTGTACACAGTTTTGTCACTTGGGTTGGTTGAATATGTCTTAATTTAATCCACATTTAATGTCGGTGCTCAGTGTGTTTAGAGTGTTTTTTTGTTTGTTTGTTTGTTTATTTCAACAAAAACTTATTGCATAACAAGAGTGGGAACCAACAATTATCATTCCTTTATTTAAATGTTATACCTTGCCTTATTTACTTCTGGAAAGATTATTCATCTATATTTAGTCTGTATATGTTTATGTTCTTTTTCATTTTGTTTTGTTTAGCTTCTTCGCTCACTAAGACTATAATTTTATGTATGCGTTCACTGATAAAAAATAAATAAAACTTAAACATGGTGGAAAAAAACATTTTATATCATTAGTGTATGTGACACACTGGATGCCAACGACATAAAAAAAGAAAAATCTTACAATGTTTGACAGAGAGTAATGGCTCAGTTTCAACTTTTCAGAAAATGTGAATGAGTAATGAGATGCAACTTATGTAAAGGATACCAGTAGTGCATCCTTATTCCTCTGGTTGTTTTTACAAACCACATGTAAAAACACAGCGGGTGAAGAAGTGAAAAAAAAATAGCTCCTGTTCTTCTGTTTTTGGTTATTTTCTGTTTGTAGTCTCTTCTCCCAACAGGCAAAACACAGAATGTCGCCTTCTTTCCACATGTTTTACAGCTTTCTTTTAACCCTTGCTCCTTGTTCCCGTCAATCATACAGCAATCTAATAAAGTACATCCCTCCAGCTGGCAAACATGTTGATTGACAGGCAGTCTGTTGAAATAGGGTAATGAGATAGAAGAGATGACACTGTGGAACGTCGCCTGCAGTGGATGAGCGTGGCTGGGAGAATGTCTGCTGGGGATTACTGTGAAGAACTTTGGAGTCTAGTGGCAAAAATGGCTTTGAACTATCTACATATGTACACATGCGATGATTAAAGCTGTTGATCTTTCTTGTAGTCTGCAAGGGTACTAAGCCTTCAGGCATGGAAGACGTTCACATTCGTTAGGAAAGCGGAATGTTTCTGAGTGGCAAGGGTTTTTGAAAATAATAGATTTGACATTATTTTATAGGGGTTTTTACCATCTTTAATGGAAGTGATAGAGTAAAAAAAGAGAGAATGAGAGAGAGACATAATCATAAATGAAAGATTTTGATGGTTATAGAAGTGAACAGGCATCTTTGTATGGACTAGGAGGCAGCAGGGGATACTAATGTCCACTCCACTGTTGGCAACAACAGATCCGCTGTGTCTCATCTGTTCCAGTTGAGCCCTGTGCCTCCTCAAATATCGCAAGGTTTCTATTAACCACAAAGATAGCAGTAGCAGCCACATTGTGGCCTACTGGGCATGGATCCAAAAAAAACAAAATGCGGCAATTGTGCGTATTGTTCAACTGTGGTCCTTCAATATTGTAAAGCCTGGTGAATAGCTGAAAATAAGACATTGTGAGGTCATGTGATCTGTTCTGATACACCACGCTGGAAGCAGTTGCTTCAGACATGAATTATTGTAGAAAAGAAAAGTGAATTTTCAAAAGTTGTCAGAACTGTAGTTTATTGGCACACACAGGGTTGTAGAAATGTAAGACACATTCCATGAAGCTTGTGCAAGTTTGATTAAAGATTTCAAACTGTGTTCGTCTTTAGAATAATTAAAAAAATTGTGTCAGTGAGATTTTTTTAATGTTTTTTAGTCATGCTCACCAGGTCTGCATATATGTATATAACGGATCAAATGTGATTTAATTCCTGTGATGCGAAGCTGAATTTTCAGCATTAGTCTTCAGTGTCACATGATCTTTCAGAAATCAGTCTAATATGCCAATTTGCTGCTCAAGCAAAAAAAATAAAAAATAAATAAATAAATAATCGTTATCATGTATTAGAATATTATCAATGAGAAACATAATCCTTAATATTTTTGGTGGAAATCATGATGTTTGTTTTTTTTTCAGCATTTATTGAATAGAAAGTTTAAAAGAACAACAAAATTAATTTAAAATAGAAATCATTTACATTATAAATGTCTTTATTGTCACTATTGATCAATTGAATGTGTTCTTTCTATTACTTGATAAATAAATAAATAAATCAATAAAAACCACACTAACCCAAACTTTTACAATAATATTATTTACACTGAGACAGAAAAAAGGTAGTTTGATGTCACATCGATTCTACAAGCAAATTTAAGGGTTTGACATTGTATCCAAAGCGCCATAGGTGACCTTTGACCCTTACACACGTTCTATATACAACCTTTTGGAGGGGAGGAAAAAGATTTAAAAATGGCATTATTAAGGAAAGAAAAACAACATTAAGTTTTTTTTTTTTTTTTTATGATATTATGATTTAATAATTCATGCTTCAGACAGTTCCGAACACCTCTGAGCATTTAGCGGATTAGCATTTTCAGGAAACAGATGAAAAATCTTTTGGAATTTGGCCAAAACTCTATCAGGTATTAAGACAGGAAATGGTAAGCTTCAGCCTGTAGGGACGACAACTAGAGAAAGAAAAACTTGAGCCGGCCAGCAGACAGACAGCGATCCTGTAATATTCTGCTCAGTGGGAGCTTGGTACATGTTTATCATGGCCAGAGCCTCCAGAAGTTTAAGAAGTGATGCTCCTACGTGGTGCTTTGCTGCATGAGTTCTCCCACAGCTCTGAGTCAGATTTACTCAGCTGTCAATTTCATTTGTGAGCCACTGTGGCTTAATATGCTTCCCAAGGAATCCCACAGGAAAGGGGAAGACAGCCACATGAGCGGTTTTGTTTGTGCTGTTATGATAGTTGGCCAGGCACCTGACAAGGGATGACTCTAATTCCAGTTTTCCATTAATATATCATACTTAATCAGCAAAAATGAACAAATAATAATAATGAAAATGTGATTATATCCATCAATACACTATTGAGGCCTGTGCGCCAGCCTGGGCAGTGAGGTGAAGCAGTCGGGCTCAGGTAATCTCCTCTATCTCTGTGGAGGAGGGCAGCTTGGCATTTCGAAACTCTGGCAATTTTTTCCTTACACAATAAATGTATCGTAAATGAAAGGTCAGCCTTTCACCGGTTATCACTTTGACTTTTTGACGTTTCTCTCCACCCCCTAAGTAAATATCAAACTGTTTCTACACGTAGGGCCTGTGTTTATTTTACACAGGGGCAGATATTGGCTCAAAATTCATGCTGTATTAGTAACTTTTTACCCAGCATTCATGTGATCTGAGGGGGAAAAAGACTTCAGTCGTATTTTGTAACTATTGTAACATTTGTTTGTATTGCTGAAGTATACAGCTCCAGTAAATGATGAAACTTTCCAATGTTGTTTAAATGTTGAACCACAAAATTCCTGTAAAAATAATGATTTAGAGAAAACATGTCATCAATAATTGAATTAGTTTTGCATTTAGACCTTGAGTCAAAAGTCTGAACCAAATGAGGACTGATAGTTACTTTGACAAACACAGATATGCCAATATTGCAAAAAACGTCCAGACGAAAAATACTGCATTATACATATAGTGTCTGGACTACAGTGATTTCTCATTTCATATATATATATATACACACTACTCAAAAAAATTAAAGGAACACTTTGAAAACACATCAGATCTCAATGGGGAAAAATATCATGCTGGATATCTATACTGATATGGACTGGGTAATGTGTTAGGAATGAAAGGATGCCAAGATAAATGAAAATTATCAATCAACTGAATTAAAAGACACCCCAAAAATCAAAGTGAAAAAATGATGCAGCAGGCTAGTCCATTTTGCTGAAATTTCATTGCAGCAACTCAAAATGTTACTCAGTAGTTTGTATGGACCCCACGTGCTTGTGTGCATGCCTGTCAACATCGGTGCATGCTCCTAATGAGACGACGGAGTCTGGGGTATTTTCTCCCAGATCTGGACCCAGGGCATCACTGAGCTCCTGGACAGTCTAAGGTGCAATCTGGCGCCGTCAGATGGACCGAAACATAATGTCCCAGAGGTGTTCTATTGGATTTAGGTTAGGCGAGCGTGGTAGCCATTCAATGGTATCAATTCCTTTATCCTCCAGGAACTGCCTGCATACTCTTGCCACATGAGGCCACCAGGAGCAACCCAGGACCCACTGCAGCAGTGTAGGGTCTGACAATGTGTCCAAAGATTTCATCCCGATACCTAATGACAGTCAGGGTGCAATTGTCAAGCCTGTAGTGGTCTGTGTGTCCCTCCATGGATATGCCTCCCCAGACTATCCCTGACCCACCACCAAACCGGTCATGCTGAATGATGTTACAGGCAGCATAACTTTCTCCACGGCTTCACGTCTGTCACATGTGTTCAGGGTGAACTTGCTCTCTGTTAAAAGCACAGGGCGCCAGTGGTGAACCTGCCAATTCTGGTGTTCAATGGCAAATGCCAATCAAGCTCCACAGTGCCGGGCAGAGAGCACAGGGCCCACTAGAGGACGTCGGACCCTCAAGCCACCCTCGAGAAGTCTGTTTCTGATTGTTTGGTCAGAGACATTCACACCAGTGGCCTGCTGGAGGTCATTTTGTAAGGCTCTGGCAGTGCTCATCCTGTTCCTCCTTGCACAAAGGAGCAGATATCGGTCCTGCTGATGGGTTAATGAAAGTCTATGCCCCTGTCCAGCTCTCCTAGAGTAACTGCCTGCCTCCTGGAATCTCCCCCATGCTCTTGAGACTGTTCTGGGAGAAACAGCAAACCTATTGATGTGCCATCCTGGAGGAGTTGGACTGCCTGTGCAACCTCTATAGAGTCAGGTATCGCCTCATGCTACCAGTAGTGATACTGACCCTAGCCAAACGCAAAACTAGTGAAAAACAGTCAGAAAAGATGAGTATAGGGATAAAAATGTCAGTGGCCTCCAGCTTTAAAACCATTCCTGTTTTGGGGGTCGTCTTATTGTTGCCCATAGTGCACCTGTTGTTAATTTCATTAACAGCAAAGCAGCTGAAACTGATTTAAAAACCCCCTCTGCTACTTAACTGACCAGATCAATATCCCAGAATTTTAATTGACTTGATGCTATACTCTGATTAAAAAGTGTTCCTTTAATTTTTTTTGAGCAGTGTATATATATATATATATATATATATTTTTTTTTTTTTTTTTTTTCTTGCAGCATGGGTTGAATTCAAACTTAAGGACACCAGTATTTCAGAAGAGATATGCTTGATAATGTCCTAAAATAGACTGCCGACAAAACACATAGTTGCACTAAAATAAAGACAAACTGTTATTCACAAAATTAATCTGCCAACACAACAAGACTGACGTTTCCAGTGTGATGGTTTACATACCTAAATTTCTGCTCTGCAAGGAAACTGCAAATTTAGTGCCGACATGAGCAAACTTCTGCCATGTCTCAGCTGAAGCCCAGCACCAGCTAGTCCAGGTTTGGAAGAATGCAATGTACCAGATCTGCTGTGTCTGTCTAAGCAAATGTAGACGAGATGGAGGGAATTTGGCATGTGTCAACAAAATGAGAGCAGGCCAACAGCAAGGCCCATCTGCAATGTCATCTGAAGCTGTTACAATAAAGCTTTACAGGGACACAGATTTTAGCCACACAATCTGTGGTTTTGACACCATGTCTGGTGGTCGGGTTACAGCCAAAAAATGACTGTGGGAAGATACTTACGAAGATAATCTTTTCTCTAGATGTTCAATAAGCAAAACAAAATATTCTATTTCATATTTTTCTAAGTCTAACAGAGCCTCATGATAATGTTATCCAGCATGACCTGAGCATTATCCATTAGGTTCATGTGACTGATAGCACACATTTACTTGTTAGATTAAAGATGGAGAAGTGCAGAAAATGAAATAGTATCAAAATTGCATTCTACTTTCCTTCGCTTTAATCCTAAAACCATCTGTTTATTTGCACGGTTAAATGGGGGGTTAAATAGGGTCTCAATCTTTTAAACTTCACTGTATATTATAATAATTATGGTTTGATTAAAATTATTTATAGCTTACTAGATAGAATATGATTCACTTTAACAGGCATTGACCCACTGGTAGCTGATACAAACACATTTTGTATGTGGCAGGAACATCAATGTGCAAATGAAAAGACAAAAATGAACTTAAAAATGATAAAAAAAGAAAAAAAAAACATACTGTAGGAAACCACAAAACTCTCAAATGTGATGACTCTCAAAAATGACTAAAAAATATCATGTTGTGTATAAATTCAATATTTTTTGATGTGTTTGTGGGCAGGTTTTTAGACAAGATGGCTTACTGTAGATTGCTTGCACTGTTAACATGCAAAGCTAAAACAGACAATGATTTCAGAGAAAACATCATGAAGGCAGCAATTTAATCACAGAGAACGGAATCATGCCCAAAGCCATTAAGCTCGATTGTTTCTTGAGCAAAAAAAAGGTTCATTTCAGTGAACATTAACAGCTGCGGAGAAGATTAAAGAGGAGAGACCAAACATATGCTGCAGTAAGAACATATAGGTACATGCAGACGTTCCTAATCATGATTCATCTCACTCTTTTAGCTTTCTTTCATGGAAAAGTCTTACTAAACAGGTCTTGATCTTAATTGCGTGTGCTGTTTAATGAACTGCAAGCTGATTAATTGCAATAAAAATCTGAATAATTACATAAATAACAAAATACCCAGGATTCAACAATTTACCTCTTTACTGTAAAGCATATTTTGCACAAAAGAAAAAAAAAAAAAAAATGGTACAAGCAGTGAAGTCAAATCAACTTAACCTTTCGGGAAACACCAGAACTAGTACAAGGTGGTAAGACATGACACGTGCAAGCTGGTGAAATACCTGTGAATTTCTCACGTCTAGAACCTCTCAGTCTATCAGAATGAAGAAGAAACATGTTCAACTGCTCTGACAAGGCCAAGGAAACAAATCAAAACGGCTCACTGTGATCCTGACAATCAGATAACAAAGTGAAGACATATGAATTGACACCTGTACAGCTATGATAACCTCCATCTGAGAACATTAATGATTAAAATACAGTACAATGCTTGCAGTGAAAAACGCTACCAGAAAGCACATTATGTCATGACAATGTATATATAGCCTGCATAATGATAAAGCCATTGTACAAATAAGCACTTACTGAAAAATAAACAAGTAAATGTCATAATGACATACAGTAGATCATTGCTGTGGGCAACAATGAGTATTAAAACAATGTCACACCAACAAGTTTGCATTATTACCATATTTGCATTATATATGTATATACCACATTTTAGATTTGCACCACAAATTACCACCTGACATTCAAAAGATTTGTCTAAGTCTCTGCGACTAATTCAAAAGCACTTGACTTGGGCAGTTTCTAAAAAGTTAGTGGAATACGAAGGATGAGATATGATTGTGTGAACTTGCTTCAAAAAATGCAATAAAATAACAAATAAAACAGTTTAATAAAACAGCAACTGAGCAACTTACATTTTAAACACAAATGTATTCCAAACAAATTCACAGAAAAGTCGCTACAAGCAGTAGTTTTGTTCCTCAATGATTCTGTGTTTTTGAACAAATCGGTTGAGTAAGTTATTCAATGACTGATTAATAAAGCCAGATTGGATGCTTCTCAACTGGAAGGCCATCCCAGTTTGAAGGATCCTTCGTTTCTTTTCCTTCATTCAGCATATTTTGATGAATTCATCAAATGTATCCACATCTTTAAAACACCCACAATCCTTAGCACACATTCCAGTTCACAAAAAAAGAGTTGGCCTTTATGATCACCTTTATGAGCCAGCAGACTTACTAGACCGTCTCATTCTGAAAATGACTCGGCATTGGTTTGGTTACTGAATGAATTTAGTGATTTTATCAAATAATTTGAGTGAATAAGTCAAATAACTAATTCATAAAGACAGTCACTTGTCGCCACCTATTGGTGTCAGCGAAAAATACTCCCGACGAATGATACAAATAGTGAAAGGTGAATTATTGTCCAAAAGGAAATGTCAGAGTGATAGATGGTGCGAATGACCAATCAGAATCAAGCTTTCCAGAGATATATATTATAAAGTATATAAAAGTCTTTAAGGTATGTGAAAAATTTATTGTAGTAAAAAAATATCTACCGCCAAAAAATAAATAAATAAATAAATAAATAAATCTACCGCCAATCACTTATTTACAATTTAGTATTATGAAATGTAGATGAAATGTAATTATGCATACACAATCCGAAAGCTTTACAAATGTGCAAGCTCTTTCAATCATATGGTTTATCGGATAAACCGTTAATGATGTCCATGTCCCTCAGCGCACATTCCACTTCTTGCTAATTGGTGCTTTTTCAACTTGCCCTCCACTGTGTTCTCTAAAGACGGAACGGCTCTTTCCATAACCACAGCACTCTGTGATCCTCTGCCATCATCCGCCCCACTAAGGAAAATACCACAATCCTCTGTCTCAACCTATCTATGTCCTCACCTCTCAGGATTTCATTTAATTAGGCGGCGGTCAAAAATAGCTCTGGCTGATCAGGAATAATGACATTGAGGTAAGGTGGGAGGGAGTGGGAGTTTGGAATTTTCCTGCTCTCGAAATTTCAGTTAGTTTTTCTTCCACTGGGATACATTTTCACCGCTGGCATGGCATTTAATTCTTATTATGCTCATGTCAACCTTTAATCAAATTTCAGCAGGGTATTGAAATGTTACTCACACCAAATGATGGGAAATGATACATCTGAACAACCGTCGTCTGGGAACCGGAATTGTGGTCTTATCAAGTATCAAATAGCTTAATAGGAAAGATTATATACCTTCTTATACATATGGGGACTCCTACATGATTGATCGCTCACATTGCATATGCGGCTGTGTGCTGGGCTTATACGCACACACACATAAACACATACGCATTCAGACAGAACACCTCCATCATGTTCTTGCAGTGCATCACACAGAAAGGCCACCTTCCAGAGAAATATGTTTCTGTGCTGATACAGACAACCAAACAACCTCTTTTCTTTTGATGTAGGCCACATGCAAGGGATAAAGGACCTGGACAAATCCCAGATATAAATGTATAAATCCTCTCATAGATTTCAAAAAGACTTTCAACCTGCTCAGGAAATGTATA
>JAFVLL020002599.1:0-13668 GCA_021397915.2 Tor tambroides | reverse complement strand
AGAAAACTCAAAAATCTGCTGAAGCTGCCTTAAACTTTTAAGTTGGCTCAACTTTTTTTTTTTTTTTTTTTCAGTGTGGGCGTTTTAAACTTTCTGATAAAAGGCAACTATGTATTTTCATATATAAAGAAATTGGATGGCTCATAGAGTTTAGAGCAGTATATTTATTACAGAATTCCAAATAACAAAACACTTAGACACAGGAGAAACGACCAACATAAAGACAAGAAAGGACAAACATTGAACTAAAACACAGGAGAACTAGAACTGGACTAGAAATGCGTGAATAAATGATTAACTAATGAGAAACTAATGAGAAGATCCTTGGAAACAAAAACAGGAATTAAACACATTAAACATACATAAAAAAAAAGGTTACCTGCATGTTGCTTTTAACCAGTATGTTGTCATTTTTTGGTGAAATACGAATTGAGAATTTTGTAGCTTTTTCATACAACACTAGTTCATAGTGAAAGATTTTCTGTCAATAATGTTAATTAAACTGCAATATTTAGACGTAGCATGTCTCTCAGTACTCCAAAGCAAAGAGATTAATTTTACTAACGAATATAATTCAAACAAGTTCCTTCATTTTCTCAAGCAAATTTATTTTGTGATTAATCACGTTTTTACAGTTAAACAGCATTTAATTGATTAGTTTTAAGCCTTTACTTTAGTAATTTCTTCAAATGTGATCTACCTTCTCTATTTGTAAAATGACACACGTTCTTTTGTATTTGTTTAAATATTATATTGATGAGCATAATATTCTGTTATTCACAATACTGAGTTCCATTCATTATGATTGATGTCTGTTTAATATGTTTTCTTCATAAAGCCCAACAGCAGCACAGATACTCTGCAGTCGATCACATCAGGAGACTGGGACGTCACGCAGGTTCTTGCATATGATGAGGACAGCCAGTTAATGTGAGCCAATCCACCAACACCACAAACTGAACATCAATGATTCATTTGTCATTAAAATGGTCTTATTTTAAAGATAGTATGAATTAACAACTGACCTAAATTGCTTTCTCAATTCACATTATTTCCTGCCTTAATCTCAGTTTGGTGCACATTATCCCAAATATATATATATTTTTTTTTTATCAAAATGTAATAACTTTCTCCCCCTCTGAAATGATTTTCTTTTCGCCTGTGTTATCAAGGTCTCTTATTTTTTTTAACCTCACCACCTGCATTTGTTCTCATAATGAAACACTTACTTTCTTGATTCACTCACTACCCTGGGCATAAATAGTATGGGATATATGGTAATCTTTCAGTACCATGGTATAATCTGGTAACAAAACAGTTGACGGTAGCCACTGACTTAGTATTTTTTTCAATGCTTTGTAAGTAAATGTACTGTTCAAGTGTTTGGTTACCAATAGTTTTCAAAATATCTTCTTGTGTCTTCAACAGAAATAAAGAACATTTATACTTTAAATCTTTGTTAAAGTATATTTAATAGAAAAGAAAGTTTATGCAGATAATGAAATATTAATTAAATAAAAGGCCACTTAAGTGTACTTAGAGTACACTTATATGACTGTTTCTTAACACACTTATAGCACATTTACTAGTAGCATACTAAAGCAAATGTAAAGTACTTCAATATAATTTTAACTGTACTGTTAATTAATACATATAAAGTTAAAATAGGTAACACTTCATTTTACTGTGTCCTTGTTACACGTTACATGTACTTACTATTATAATAACAATTAATTATGCATAATTACATGCAAGTAACCCTAAGCCGAACCCTAATCCTAACCCTCATATAGTAAGTACATGTACTTAATTAGTATTACTCAGTACTTAAATGTATAATTACACTGTAACAAGGACACCTTAAAAGAAAGTGTAACCTTAATTTATTTTAAATGTACTAAATTGGAAATTCATCATTACAAATATCTAACTTATATATATATATATATATATATATATATATTATGGGACATACAGGTTTTAATAGAAATTATGTTAAAGTATATTGTAGTTCATCATAAATGCATGTCAGTACACTTAACCATATTTTAAACCAATACTAGTTATGAAATGGCATAAAAACATGTACTTAAGTCCTAAGTGGGTCAAAAAGCCGAAGTGTCAAAGTGTCAAAAATACACTCTTAGCTAATTGTATTTAAATTTAAGCTATAATACATTTTCATTTAGTTTGAATTAACAGGCACTTAGTGTCTGACACCATTCAGTTCTGATTTAAGTACATTTGAAGTTTTCAAAAAATTTCTGTAATAGGATGTAAAAGGGCTTTTTCACCTTTGTATAGCTATTGTTATATGGAGTGTGTTTTGATATTGTATTTTTTGTATGACCAGATATTTCCTCAGCACTGAGGATGACCCTAAAAGAAGACATCTCTACAGGTACATACAGCACATACATATTCATGTTTTGTGCCGTGTGAATTTTGGCTTGTGCTGTCACAAGCTTGTTCTCACTGACAGTGTTAATGTATCTGTGGTTGTTCCAGCGCAGACACGGTGGGCACCTTCAACCGCCGCTGTCTGTCCTGTGATTTCACTGACAGCTGCGGGTACGTCAGTGGCTTCTTCAGTCCCAGCATGGACTATTTTCTGCTCAATTGTAAAGGTAGACATCTCTTTGTTTCTATTTTGCTTGTTCTTACTATCTCTTTTTTAATACAAGAGTATAGTATTATGAAACGTATTATGCTTATTCTTTTTTTATGTACCATGCAAATAAAATAACATATATATGAACATAATATGACATGTAGTAGTAATTAGAATTGTACTTTTTTTGTTGTTGTTGCAAAAAACCCAAGAAATGAAAGGTCACGAAATACTTGCGTAAAGTCTTGGTTTGGCTGTAAAGCTGAGAATTAAGATGAGTCTCTGAACTCACCATAACCCCCGACACATTTTCAATAAACACTTGTAAGTTGACACTGCAGTGAATGTCAATTTAGAGCCCATGAACCTTTACTTTTATATTGTCTCCTGACAAGCTTTATACGTCTGTGATGAGTTCAGTGTTACGCTAGAAGAATGGAGAAAGGGATGGAGACAGCGCGAGCAGACGCGTTGTCAAAGAGCGTGTTGTTATTGTTCAACAGTGAAGTTTTCGTTCTGCAAAGTGCATTGATTTTTTGTAGGGCTTGTTTCTACAGCAGCTGATGTGTTCTGCAGGCTTGAATGCTTGTATTCACTGATCCGTTGTGACAGAACTCCTGGAGAAATGACTGTTGTGTTTACGATCAGTGCTGTTGTGGCACTCATTAAAGTTTCACTGCAGACGCTCATTAACAAAAGCTTTTAAGCACCTTTTTCAGTTTAGTGGCAGGCTATCTATAAAATAAATTTTAGAGAACTTGTAAAATGACTGGATAAACTGCTCTTGAGTGTTGCTGACATGTACAGCTGAAACATAAACTATGACTTAACAATACATGACAATCACGTACCTTTATTTATACTATGGTTATTAGCTTTGGATAAAAGCATCTGCTAAAATGCATAAATGTAGTTATAAAAATTGTTGTTTGTATGTTTGTTTCGAATAGTTTTGATGGCACATAAATAGCTATAACATTATTTTTCTTAATTATCATATCTCACGTTTAGCATAACACTACAAATTCTTCCAACACTATTTGAGAAACTGTGTGATGATCCGAACTAGATTTTTAAAATGAGGGTAGGCAGGCAGAAAGACAGAATCGCTAAGTAATTGCACAACTTTCTGTAAGAAGAATGTTGATTTGAAGTATCATGTGCACAAATGATGCAGTCTGTTACATACAGAAATGTAAAGGTTCTTTCATATATACCATTGTTTAGCAAAATTTCCCAGGTGAAATCCAGTCTTTCCAATAGGAATCCACAAAATTTTGAGATTTGCATGAATGTGAAAGATTTCCCCATGCAGATTTTAGTCATTTTCAAGTTGGTCACAAGAATTCTCTGCACTGATCAACAGAAAGATGCTTGGTTTGAAAGTGTTGTCCATGTGAGCTGTGCTTCTTCCATCAATACACTATTGACCATAAATGATAGACCTTTTTTGTCTGCAAAATAATGCCGAAATTTCACTAATGTGACTGAACAATAATACTTTAGGGCAGTGGTTCTCAACTCCAGTCCTGGGGACCCACTGATCTGTATGCAGAGCAGTAGGTCGACAGGACTGGATTTAATAACCACTGCTATAGGGGTTAGGGTTTGTTCAAATCTCTTAAAGGGATAGTTCACCCAAATGAAAATTTGCTGTTAATTTACTCATGTTCAGGCCATCCAAGATGTACAGTAGTTCACTTTTTTCTTCAGTGTAACAGTAAAGATTTGACGCCATGGTCCTTGGTGATTCATAAAATGCAAGTCTGTTTCTACTGTCACTTTGAGAGCCAAAAAACATATATAGGCAACACAAAATGAATACCCTTGGCTCCTGACAATATAGTGACATTTTATGAAGTTAAACGGTGTCTGTGCATGTGTTTGTTCCTGCACATATGTCATTATGCAAAAGAAATCTCACACTCCTGACTCACATTAAAGTGTTCTGTTTGCCTGAGGCTAGGGATTACAGGTAATAATGTTGTAAATAATGTTTAATTTTTTGCACAGACATTCGTTTCGCTTCATAAGGCCTCAATATATCCCAAGGCTTTACAGTATTAATTTTGTGTTGCCTATAATATGCTTTTTGACTCTCAAAGTGACAGCTGTGGAATTTTATGAATCACCAAAGGAAAGGAAAGGAAAGGAAAGGAAAGGAAAGGAAAGGAAAGGAAAGGAAAGGAAAGGAAAGGAAAGGAAAGGAAAGGAAAGGAAAGGAAAGGAAAGGAAAGGAAAGGAAAGGAAAGGAAAGGAAAGGACATGTGGCCAAGTATGGTGTCCCATACTTGGAAATTGTGCTCTGCATTTAACCCATCCAAGTGCACACACACAGCAGTGAGTAGTGAAACACACACACACCGTGAACACACACTCGGAGCAGTGGGCAGCCAATGCTGCAGCGCCCGGGGAGCAGTTGGGGGTTCGGTGTCTTGTACAAGGGTCTCACCTCAGTCGTGGTATTGAGGGTGGAGAGAGTGCTGGATATTCACTCCCCCCACCTACAATCCCTGCTGGACCTGAGAGTCCAACTCTCTATCCATTAGACCACGACTGCACCCAGACCATTAAAAGCTAAAGGACCCTTTAACCTTGTATGTATTAGTATTAGTAGTAGTGACTTTGTAAACACTGATAATAATTGCAAATGAGTCATCAAAGTTCAAATGCAAAAATGTATTTGATCCAGTTGCTGCAACAGGTGATGTGAGTATGTGCAATTTTATTTTATCAGTATCATGCATGATGGGTTTATATAAAAGATATGGACTGGAAAGAAGCATTTTGTGAGATACATCTCAATAGCTACAACTCCCAGCTGTGATAATTACTGATTAACAAACAAAAAATAACACACATATTTTTGCAAAGCGTTTGTTCAAACTATGAAAAGCAATGAATGTCCTATGTCATTAATTATTGATGATTATGTTGGTATGTTGTCAGGTCCTGATGTTCCGTATGTGACCGTTTACAGCACCCATGACAGACAGAGTGAGTATCCAGCCTTCTTCCTCTCTGTATCGTGTGTGTGTATGTGTTTGAGTTCTAGATGATCTGCTGGGTCTTTCACATCACCACTATTTTTTATTTTTTTTTTTTTTGAAGCTTCTGCATTTAAACTGCATGCTCTCTCTGTACTGCAATGTATGGGTTACCCAGAGACCGCCAGGCCAGTGGAAGTGAAGAGACAGTCTCAAAATTGATCATGCATGTGCAAAGATGTTAGATTTTAGGGGTCATGTGCCATCAGAGCAAGTGCCATTGAGATTAATGCATTTCTTCTTACTGTCACTGATGAATTATTAATAGTGAAAAATAAAGTGAGTGACGTGATGGCCAAGTATGGTAACCCATACTCAGAATTAACCCATCCAAGTGCACACACACACAGCAGTGAGTAGTGAACACACACCTGGAGCAGTGGGCAGCCATTTTTTTCGGTGCCTTGCTCAAGGGCAGCTCAGTCATGGGTATTGAAGGTGAAAGAGAGCACTGTACATTCACTCCCCTCACCTACAATTCCTGTCGGTACTGAGAATTGAACTTGTGACCTTCGGGTTACAAGTCTGACTCTCTAACGATTAGGCCCTAGGAGGCATTATAGGGAAGCAATTGATCAAAATGCAACTGTAAATCGATCAAAAGTGACAGTAAAGATTTTTATAATGCTACAAAATATTTCTATTTTAAATAAATGTGTTTTTGAACTTTCATTTATAAGTGTTTAACGATGTTTATGAATGTTAAAAAAGTATCAGTTTTCACAAAAAATTATTAAGCAGCACATCTGTTTTCAACATTGATAATAATAAGAAATGTTTCTCGAGCACCAAATCAGCATATTAGAATGATTTCTAAAGGATCATGTGACTGTGAAGAGTGGTGTAAATTCAGCTTTGAAAATTCAGCTTTGCTATCACAAGAAAAAAAAGACATTTTAAAATATATTAATAGAAAACAGTTATTGGAAATTGTAATAATATTTCACAATATTACTGTATTTCTGATCAAATAAATACAGCCTTGATGAGCATAAGAGTCTTATCCAAATACATTTTTTAAAAATCTGACTGAATCCAAAATTTTAAACTGTCAATGTAAATTATAGGCTATTAATAGAAAGCAAGTAAAATAGCATTGTAGTGCATGTCAGTGGATATGTAATAGATGCAGGGCACATTTTATTTTGTGGCTTAATTAACCTCAATCTCATCTGTGCCATTAATTAATTTGTTACATTTATATAGCGCTTTTCTAGGCACTCAAATTATCCCCCACCCA
This sequence comes from Tor tambroides, assembly GCA_021397915.2. Taxonomy (NCBI): domain Eukaryota; kingdom Metazoa; phylum Chordata; class Actinopteri; order Cypriniformes; family Cyprinidae; genus Tor; species Tor tambroides. The sequence goes on along the minus strand of JAFVLL020002599.1, from coordinate 6,770 downwards.
TTTTGGCTACTGGCAGGTGAAGAGGTCCCATATATATATAATATATAATATATAATATATAATATAGGGTATATAATAGGTGTCCTTAACTACTATCTACTTACATTGAAATTAATCATTTGATACAATGCACTTATTGTGTACATACATGTTTTTGCATTGTACGTATATATTTAAAAATACATATGTGTAATTACATCTGTAATTAATTTCTGTAATTACATTTATAACTACACTGTTGACCCATCCCTTACACCTTAACCCATGCTTAAACCTACCCATACCACCAAACCTGTCACTAACCTTAACCATATCCCACCTCAATAGCAGCAAAAGTGTTTTGAAATACAATATGACCGCAATAATTACATTCTACTTATTTTTTGATGTAAGTACATAGTAGTTAAGGCCACCTAATATAAAGTTTGACCGGTGAAGAGACTCTTTGTATGCGTGAACCATTTATCCTATATTTGTGGTGCATCCAAAAGTGAAAAGGAAGGTGGCAAAGCATAGGGAACTGCTCAAAAAAGGTGTCCAACAAGGTCACAATTCATTTTCAGTGAGAAGGTCAAGCAGAACGAAGACTGGGCGCAATTCTGCGAAACTGGCAGAATATGGAGCGAGCACCTGGTGCAGAGAACACTTCCCCGGGCGACTGCCTCGATCGCCTGCTCCTCAAAGCTATTTAATTATCACAATTCTTTCATTAAATACAGTCATATTTCATTGCTGGGTCATTTTAGTGGATTTGGTCCCCATGAAACAATACTGCATTTTTTACATAAAATGTTAATCAGTTTTCATGCCGCATGATTTTCCACACACACAGTAGGTGTTGACACAAATGTACAATGATTAGTACCTAAGCATAATTTGTAAAGACAAATTCCCATGTCCCAGTCATATTTTCTCAACTTCACATTGAAATAAATGTTACATATATAGTTACATATATACGTTTTTTTCTAAATTAGCAGTTTTGAGTGTTAATGTAAATTGACTTTATTCTGTTTGACATAAAATACAATTTATTGTAATATTTTAATGTGTAAAACCATTTAATTACTTTATGTCTCTCAAACTACAGTTCACTCTGATACATTAGTGCGACTTGGCGTTTAAAATATTAAGTTTATGCCCTAAATTGCATGACTTAATTAGGGGCGTTTATGTGACACCCTTTTTTAGGCAAGGCAAGGCAAGGCAAGGCCTTTTTTTTGTTGTTTTTTTAAAGGGGTCATATGATGCGATTTCAAGTTTTCTTTCTCTTTGGAGTGTTACAAGCTGTTTGTGCATGGATAAGATCCCTTGCAAAGACTAAAGTCTCAAAACCAAAGAGATATTCTTTATAAAAGTTAAGACTCAACCACACCCTCCTAAAATGGCTCATTCAAACAAGCCCCCACATGTCTACGTCACGATGTGGGGAGATTTGCAAAACACCGCCCAAATGTATATGCAAAGAAAGAGGGCATGATTTTTTTTCTCGGTATAGTATTGTTGCTTCCGCGGTGCCATGTCCTGGAGATGCTGTGTTTCGTTGTGAAAGCGAAACTACTTTGTTTGGGCTTCCAAAAGAGGACATAAGTAGAAATCAGTGGTTAAGTTGTATTTACAACACTGTTCCAGAACAGTTCAACCCAAATATTAGAGTGTGTGCAGTGTATTTTACGGAGGACTAATTCCTGAACCTGGGAGTAGCCTGCCAGCTATTCTCAAAGGCTGTTTCTATAAAGTGGGGCAATTCCAACTTTGCAAGGACAGTCTGTCGCTTCTGACTCATAGCCTGTAAGTATGTTTTCTTATTTAAAGAATTTTCCACTGACTATTCAAACGCAAGTTTTGAGCTGTGTAGAGTAGTGCTTGTTGTTTGTCGTTTCTCCGATCACAAATGCAGACATGGTAATGTTTACGCGGAGCAATGCAACGCGATGCATAAAAAGACATTATAATCAGTAATTATGTCCCCACTGGATTCAACAAATGCCTCGTTTATAATGGGTTTTATTGTTTTTGTGTCATCGCGCCGGGACACGGCATCACAATACGGTAAGGGGCATAACATTTCCGTCTTACGCTTGAGGTATTCGGCCAATCACAACGCACCGGATAACTGGCCAATAAGAGCATGCCTCGCTTCTCAGAATGATGAGCTTTGTAAAAAATCGGCATGTTTCAGAAAGGCAGGGCATAGAGGAGCAACAATAATGTACAGTATGTGGAAAATAATGTGTTTTTTGAACCTTAAACCACATAAGCACATTGCATTACACCAAATACACCAAATAATGTTCTTTTTAGCAACGTCATATGACCCCTTTAAATGACATCGCCAACTACTGGTCTGTTATGCATTATATAGCGTTTTTAGTCATTTTCACAGATCCGTGTGAATGGGGATTGTTATGACAATGTTTTTGTCTGTACATGAAACTTTTCAAAAGTACAAAGGAAAGAATTTTTCGTTTTTACTACATTGTTGTCATGTAAACTTTCCATTACAATTGTTGTTATGTAAACTTCGCTTCAAATGTCCACCCTGTTATACATAGCAAAGTAAAAATGTCATCTAACAGAATAGGAGATGCAAAATATTTGGTCAGGATTGTATTCTGAGCTTGACCAGTGTGTTTTTCAGATAACAGATTTATTTATTTATTTTTTATTTTTTTCAGCAAATCTGCTCAGTCCAAAATCCACTAAACTGTAGGAAAGACCCTGATGTTAAATAGAGAGAACAGTTAGTTTGGTTGAAGTCCCCCTGCAGTCACTAATTTAATCCCTTAAAACTCATCTTTTGTAATCAGAATGTCATTTTTCCACCCCATAAAAATAATTTCTGTGTCTTGAATATGGCTTACACCTTTACCTCATTTAGTATACGTGGATCCATGAATATGTTAACTAGTACCTGCCTCCACTCAATCACACCAACTCAGACTGAAGTAGTCAACGCTATACAATAGCAAGTGGCAATACTGAATAGATGGTTATCGGAGAGTGAATCCATGAGTAAATCTATTCAAATTCTGAATAGATTGTAGCCTACAAAGCATGCAAAGCGCGCTCCTCTTATAATCACTAAAAAGTCACTTAACTTCATTCAACACGATCTCACAAAGTTCTGTTATAATCAGTGAAGCTCTGCACTGACTGCGCAAACTCTGGTGTTTTGACTGGTGAGTGTATTCTGACTTAAACACCAATTACATTCATGAAATCAACAGATATGCCTGTGATTGGCTACATTGTTAAACGCTGCAAAAATACATTGTAAATAGAAACCTATGACAATGTGAAGATTGGCGGCATTGATTACATGCTTGTGACGGTAGGAAACAGGAGCAGTTTCAAACCGCATCTTTAGTCCACACAGTTTTTAGGAGAAAATGCTCAGCAGTGGTGTTAACTGATGAATTTGCATGTGGTTTGTCTTTAAGCATATTAAGAAACCAGACGGATATGTAAACAACATTAAAAACTTGATTTTCACCACAGGGGGTCTTTAAATGTAACATTTTGCTGGGTATCATAACTTCCTTGGTTGTCACTCACATTAATAACCAAACTGCTTAGAATTAAGCACTCAAATGAAGAGTGACAAGTTTAGGAAGATGCTCTCATTACCAACCTCCACGTTATACACTGGCAGAGCCAGACTCTAACACACACACACACACACACACACACACACACACACACTTGCATACTTGTCTCATTGCATTATATACCCACAGCATGTCAATTGACGATCAGAGCTGCTCCCAGGCCTACCATAGACCGTGTGTGATTGAATAGCCCTACACATGCCTGCTTGCACACTGAGAGCACTTACAGATGATTGGATTATTGCCAGACGTGCCATGACTTCCATAAAAATGTGACCTCTCTGTGTAAGAGGCTGGTAATTGTGTTATTATGTATATAATATCCTGTAAGCCCGTTGATATCACAACGAGAGAGTGATTCAGTGCGACGGTCCGTCACAGAAGTCATCTCACAGAGCTCACATCTGTGTGTAGAATGTTTATGAATGCTGTTTGTTTACAATTTAATCTAGAGTTCTTACCCTGTCATTTCAGATGTTTTTCCCATCCATTCCTTTCTCTGCCAGCTCCATTCAGTAAATGCTAAATGTGCCACCAAGGTCAAATTCAGATGACTTACACGACGCTCATACGGATCCTTCTCTATATTGACATAAAAATCGTTGCTGTTTTTCAAATGTGTGGCTACGTCAATAGCATTGGTGCAATGGGAACAAGTGTGCTTTGTGAGGCTTGAGTCTGAGCAGGCACTGATAAGCCTGTCTTAAAATGAAACCCTCAACCGCAATGTGCTCTTAATTGTTACGTGCACTTCCAAGACTCTATCGCTGCTGCTCAGAATGGAAGGTCTCCATGTTTACAGCAGCCACCGTGATATCTGCTCTATTTAGTCGCTCTCTATCAGGAAAGCCAGCTGCTCACCGGTCTCTCACAACCTCTGAACATCTACAACTGTTAATCCTGCAACTGTTTCTCGTTTATGTCCCAGAGCAATTAGCTACTCATTTCCTCAGGTTTGAGGAGGTTTTGTGAGTGCTTGCAGATGCTTAGTTTGAGATAAACAATGCATTTTGCATTGACTTGGTTAATAGCTTGGGAATAGCTCCCAAATATAAAATTTGCATCATGATTTAGTCAATAATTCAATAATTATTCACCCTCATTCCACACCAGTGTAAGGTTTTTCTTTAAGGAGATGTTTAGCAGAATGTTCACACTGTTCTTTCTTATTAAAACATACACTAACCTTGGATATCCCACCTCAAAAAAATAAAAATAAAAATAAAATTATTAAACCTAACCTAAAGGAATATTTCATATTTAATACAAGTTAAGCTCAATTGACAATATTTGTGGCTTGCATCTCCTTTGAAGCTTATAATTTTATAAAAGCATTTACATTAATTCTTCTGTAAAAAACATCAGCTGTAAATTTGTCCTTGTCATTTACAGCCGTTTTAAGATTTTAGGCGTAATGTCACGGCAACATATAAATATATTAGACATAATAAAAGTTTAGCACATGCATAGACAATTACGCTGCTAACAAAGAAACAATGGAATGAAATTAATATCAAAATATAAGAGTCTTAGAACAAAACTAGTCATAACAATGCTGTTGTAGCAGTGAGTATTTTATAAATTATATAAATTGGCCCTATTTACTACCATTGCAAGTGCCTCACTGTAAAACACATAATTGCAATGCACGATCGCATAATCACTATTATACCAGAAGTGTTGCATATATACAGTATATAGACACAGGTCATATCAGTGATTTCAAATGTTGGTGCAATGTTTAAAAGAGATTTGAGAGCTATAATGGAGCGCAAGATTTTGGAGTGTGAGCAGCATGAACATTAAGCTAAACAACTATTTGTGGTTTGGAAATTTTTATTTTTGGGGTAAACTGTTCCTTTGAGGAACTGTTTTTAATCACACAATGATTGGTTTGTTTCTTTCCGCAGAGGTGCGTGACATCGAGTTGAATCTGAACTTGAGGAGAACGGTGAACTCGATGCAGATGCCGAAAGTGGAATACAGAGAGATAAACATAGAGGATTACAGTATGTTATCTAAATTGTGTTCAAATGCTGGTGTTTAAGAAGGATATTAATATAATAGAGATGCAGATGAATGTCTTTGATTGTCATACACAGGCCTTAGCATGCAGATCCTGAAACCTGCAGGCTTCATAGACACCTTACACTACCCACTTCTGCTTCTTGTGTGAGTACATATCAATATCTGCAACATTTTCTTCATTTCCTTACAGGCCCTTTGCCTTTCTACACAACAGCACACACAACTACAAACAAACCTTTTTATGTAAAAATATGTCAGTGTTCCAAATAGTTTCTCTGAACTCTCTCATGAAGCTCCATCTGGGTTGGATCCCTCATTAAAAAAGTCATAATCTACACTTCTCTTGCATGTTATTATTTCCCCGAGTCCTACTTATAATGTTAGTCAAGGTTTCTTGCACCCAAAATCTAATTTAGTTGTTACCCTATTTTCCACTCTTTCTCACATTAATTTGCTGCTGAAAGATTTATGTAAGTAAATTAATCTTGCATGATTGTCTAAAAATAGTGATATACACCAATATTTGGCTATTTTTAGAATAGAACTGTGCCAGATTGATCAGTTAAGAATAATTTTTGTTGTAAATATTAATGTAATATAAAAATAAAAGTAATAAAGACATTTTATTTAAATTTAGATGTTTAAATTCACTTTAAGAAAACAATAATTAACAAATAATAAAATGTATATTATAATGTATTGTACTATATCTGAGTAGGCCAATAAATATCCTATAATGACATGCCATGCCAAGCTGCTGAGTACGAAATATGTGTCATTAATATTTAAATAGGGGCAGTCAGATGTTAACATGCTCATCATTGAGACAGTTTCTAGTCGTTTTTGCAATTAAGTTTGAATAAATGGCCCAGGGAGGAAGCTTTGAATCATGAACTTTAGAGTTTGCCTGTAGAACATTGAGCTTTATTATATCAAAGAGCAAATCCTGTTTTCCATGATATAAGCCCTTTAAAGCGTATGCTGCAGGTCATCCTATTAACACACAAGCAGCAGTTCCTTTCCCGCTCTCTGTTCCTGCGCTGTGCTGCGCTGCGCTTCAGGTCTCATCAAGAGTAAGAGTGTAACTCTGAAATGGACTTTAGTCAGTGCTATTAATCTTGTCTTTTCAGC
>JAFVLL020002598.1:0-18543 GCA_021397915.2 Tor tambroides | reverse complement strand
GAAGAGAAGAGAAAGTTTTGAGAAGTGTGCGAGAGTCAGAGCAGTTGTTAATTTTGTTGTGGTAGTATGTCGTTTTAGCAGTGGAGACATTTGCAGAGAAGGAAGAAATGAGTGACTGATACACACTAAGGTCAGTAGAGTTTTTTGATTTGTGCCATTTCCTCTCTGCAGCCTTGAGTTTAGAGCGATGTTCTCGGAGAACATCAGACAGCCAGGGGGCAGAGGGGGTAGAGCGTGCTGGTCTGGATGAAAAGGGGCAAACGTTGTCCAAGCAAGATGTTAGAGTGGAGCAAAGGGTGTCAGTAGCACTGTTTTGCTGAAAACTGAGAGGGTGAAGGAAGTGAGGATCATGAAACCATAAAGGATAGGCGAGAGGGAGAGCGTGAGCGTAGGTTACGCCGAAAGGTGACCTGCGGTGGAGTGTGTGCCGTGTCAGGAGTCAGTGTGAGGTTAGAAGTGACGAGGAAGTGATCTAAGGTGTGCAGTGGAGTAACTAAAGTGTTGTTAGTGGAGCAATAGTGTGTGTAGATGAGGTCCAGTTGGTTGCCTGATTTGTGAGTAGCTGTAGTAGACACTTGCTTGAGGTCAAATGAAGTGAGAAGAGTGTTGAATTCAGCAGCCTGGGGTTTTTCTAGGTGGATGTTGAAGTCCTGGAGCAGTACTAGAGGAGTAGAAAAGTCGCTGTACAGCAGCAGCAGCGTAGCAGATCTATTCTACCAAGACCAAACACATTAACATCGTCATATCCATAGCCATGCCAATCTGTTCTGAGAGTTGTCAGGACTGAAATGAGCTTTTCTTACAACTCACTCTTCTTTTCGGAGCCATTTTCCAGTTCTACTAAATCAGCTGTGTTTTGATGATTTTAGTGGATGTATGAAGTTCACACAGGTGTCCAGGCAGAGGAACCAGGTGCAGATCATCTCATCAACTGTGAACATGTTTACAGTGTCTTAATGCACCATATCTTCAAACCTAACAAAAGCATCTGTGTGTTGTCATTCTTTAAAATATCACTTGCTTTGATATCACGTGACATGACATCACATATTGACACTGCCACACGTGGCATTAATCCAAGCATTGATAGTCTTACAATTCTCAGTATACATTTTATTTTCTAGACAGTGTAATAGAATAAGATTGTATGTTTCTTCTTCACAGAATCAACAGAAATTGAAAACAGCAGTCCAGATATAAAAAAATATCGTAAGTTTTGTTATTTTAATTTTTCCACTGTTTTATTTTGCTGTCGTATATAATTGCACTAGAAAATCTGTGAGCTCTTAAGAGTTTTCTGTATTTCTGTATGAATTCAACCCATTACGAATTGGATTTTCATTCTATAACTAGACAAAGAGAGTCCAGTTAGACAAATATTACACAAATCTACAGGAAAAAGAGAGATGCGTAATTATCTATGCTGCAGAAAGTAAGTGAACCTCTAGGATTATCAGTTTATTTAAAGAGGTCATTGGAGTCCATTGTAAAGAAGTAAATAAGATAAAGCCAGATGAGAGTTGAACAGCTCTGCCCTACTGTAAGAGTCGAGCTGTCTGCACTGGCTAATGTTAGTGATGTTCATCAGATAAATGACAAATAACAACAGTGTATGTGGCAGGACAGCAGTGAGAAAGCCACTGTACTCCTAGAAGAACATTCCTGCACGTCTAAAATTTGCCACAAGATTACAGGAAGAATTCAAAACACCAAACACTGCATTCAGTAATAGGAAGCTTATCCCAACCGTAAAGCGCCGTGTGTGCTGGCAGAATAGTGGTTTGGCTTAGAGCTGGAGAAGGACGCTTTGACAGAACAATGATTTCTGCATCTGCGTCAAGATGCCAGTCTGTAAAAACACCAACCCTAAACACAAAACATGTAACAGCCAAATCCTGACCAATAACCTACAGAAAGAGCAGCTCATGTGAGAAGCTCATGATGGTACTGAAGCAGTGCTGTAAAGAGGCATGGGCCAAAATCAGTCCATGCTGATGAGCTGCGCTTACTAGGAACGTTCACACCAGATACTGAAGGCAAAGGTTCACATACTTTTGACATTCACCCCTTGATCATTTTGCATAATAAATAAGTGAAAAGGCATCATGTTTTTGTTTTATTTGTTTTTAGGTTTTCTTTACCATGTTATATTACTTTGATGAACATCTGATCTCAATGTAGGCCAAAGTTACTTAGAAAAAAAAGAAAGAAAGAAAGAAAGAAAGAAAAGAAAAATCAGGCTTCATAAACTGCCACTGTACGGTCTGTGAAACATGAGCGTGTGTGTTTTAGTGACAGTGGCCATCCTGCTGGCTTTGTGCATACTGGTGATGGTTTGTGTCGGCCTTCTGTCTGTGATGATCGGCTGGAAGAGCAGGAGGAGAAGGACAAGAAACACTGCAAAAGAAACAGGTATGTTTGACTTGGACTCCTCCATGTTTTGCCAAAAAATTAAATTAAAACACTAAATAAATAAATAAATAAATATTTTTTTCCCCCAGAGCCAACAGACATTACATCAGGTGTACAATTACAAAGGATGCCAAATGAAGGTAGGGGTGGAATAATGTAATGCTTTGCATTAACATCACGAGATCAGGGCATTAGTACACAAGATTATTTCAACAGCATTATGCAGGTATGGTTTCATCAAAGGTCATTATGAAGTCACTCGGTTTATTCCATTGTTTGTCAGGCCCCTGGATGCCGGACACTCCTGAGGATGCAGTGAGTTTCTTTCTCCACCAATCAACAGCCAAAGAAGCTTGTAGTTTTCAATCAAAGAAAATGTTAACTCTAATATGACAACAGTTTGATGTTTCTCTAAGAAATAATGTGCATGGTGTTATGATAATGATGTAAATATCTGTGTGTGTGTTCAGGGGGAGATCCAGTACGCGTCTCTGGGTGTGCAGCACTGGAGACAGACAGACAGACCGCTGAGCAGCAGACAACACGTCATTTACTCCACACTCAGCACTTCATGAAACACACTCATCTCTTCATTCAGCATTTACACTTCATACATACAGCCAATATGAGTCATGTTCAAAGATACGTAAATATAAACCACTTGGAAATACCCACAGAATCAAAATCACAGTCTTGGCTATGTCGTCCTATGAAAGCTACTTATATATAATCAAACAAATGAAAAAGAAAACCATAGAATACAGCAGGCATAATAAAGCACATGTAATATACACTACCATTTAAAAAACTATGCTATAAAATATACCATAAATTGTTCAAATTGTACACTACTATTAAAAAAAAAAAAGATTTATATTTAAATAAACACTGCTCTTTTGAAATTTAGAATCCTGATAAAATTCTGAAATTAAATTGCTTTTTAAAATATTTTCAAATAGAAAACGGTTATTTTAAATAGTACTTCACATTATTTACTGCATTTAAATCAATTAAATGCAGCCTTGGTGAGCAAAATAAGCTTCTTTCAAAAACATAATAAAATGATTCCAATCCCAAACTTTTGAATGGTAGTCTATAAATGACTTTTTTTTTCTTTTTTTTTGACATGCTTTGGCATAAGTTCAAAGTATAGGTGTAGAGTTCTTGAACTCTCTCTGATCATATGAGGCTGAATACATGCAGTGAAATCAGGACGTGTGGTTGGTTATAGCTGCGTATATCACGTTGACTGGAGCAGGAGCCGGGGCTCTGGACCCTCTGAGGAACCGGAGACTGGCATACTGTACTTCTGCCGCCTGCAAAACAACAGCATCTCCCTGAATTAATAAATCAGCATTAATGTCACAAAACAACAAAAACTATCGACTACACAGACAAACGGGGTTCCTTTCTTAGTTATGCCACTTCTTAATGGAGTTCTTATCCCTGTTGTTACGTTGTTCCTGTGTCATATTCTGAGTTTGTTGTTTTCTAATGCCAATGTCTCACATTTTTTGTGCTTATACCATTTTCTAAGTTATGCCATTCTTATGCTACTTTCTTGCATATATGGCTTTTTTTTCCAGAGAATTCAAGTCCATCCCACCTTGACATTTGAGTTTTCTTTCATGCAGCTGACGCATGTGACCCTGGAAGAACCTAAAAGAAAAACAGATGTAAAATGATGCACAGTGCTGTGTGGTATAACCCACATTTCAATCAGGTTTGAGTTGGGGCTTCATGCTGTTTTAAAGGGTCATAAACTGAGAAATCTACATTTCTAAATTTTACATTTTTTTGACATATAAGAGGTAATGTATTATAAAAACATCCTGTAAGTTTCAGAACTCAAAACTTTTATCGTTAGTCTGAAAAACAGCTTATATTGAAGCTAATCTGCCAAAATGACAGCTTGTGGAATGTGCCACTTTATAACAGTGCTGGGGAGTAACTAGTTACATGTAACGAAATTACGTAATTTCATTACAAAATAAATGTAACTAATCTGTTACACTTACTGAGAAAAATGTGTAATTAAATTACAGTTACTTATGAAAATGCTCTAAAATATGTTTCAGGAGTTTAGAACACAGAATAGGACACATTTATTTGTCAACTGTTTTATTTCCAGTCTGGATTAATGTACGTATATGCTTTATTTTCTTAAGATTAACTTTTTTCCAAAGCATGTTAGATGCCAGTGTTTTCTGTCATAGCTCTGCAAAATCTGATTTTAAAAAAGTGTCATAGCTATTAAACTATATCTTGATATGATTTTAAATCTGTATTTAACCTCAGGATGATACACAAGTAAAAAGAGGTGCTAATGTCTGATTTTGTGGTGGCTGTGCTTTAAAAAGTGATGAAGGATTTTGAGAAGTCTAATAGTAATCACACTCTAGAAAATGCTGCGTTAAAAACAACCCAACGCTGGGTGAAATATGGACAAACACAGTGATTGGGTTGTTTTTACCCAGTGGTTGAGTTCAATGTTTAACTCAGCCTTCTGGGTAGTTTTTTAATTACTTATAAAGCCCTGAATGGCTTAGCTCCTAAGTACTTGAGTGAGCTCCTATCACATTATAGTCCTCCACGTCCGCTGCGTTCTCAAAACTCTGGCTGTTTGATAATACCTAGAATATCAAAATCAACTGCGGGCGGCAGATCCTTTTCCTATTTAGCACCCAAACTCTGGAACAATCTACCTAACACTGTTCGAGAAGCAGACACACTCTGTCAGTTTAAATCTAGATTAAAGACACATTTCTTTAACCTGGCGTACACATAACACACTACTACACTTCTATTATTCAAATCCATTAAAGGATTGTTAGGCTGCATTAATTAGATCAACCGGAACCGGGGACACTCCCCATAACACATGATGTACTCGTTACATCGTAAGAAGAATGGCATCTATGCTAATATTAGCAATATTATGCTATATAAACAATATAAACAATATTATGCTAATACTGTCTCTTTCCTATTCTGAGATCACCGTAACCACCAGATCCAGTCCGTATCCAGATCAGATGGTGGATCAGCACCTAGAGATGACCTCTACAGCCCTGAACGTCAGCGGAGACCAGGACACCTAGATGAACCCCAGAGACTGATCCCCAGTGAAGACCCTGTCTCCTAGACGCCCATCGGGACAAGACCTCGGGAACCAGATGAGTCCTTTACACAATCTGACATGGCTACGGTTGGAATTGAACTGCGGGTTTGGTCTGGCCAGAAGAGAACTGGTCCCCGACTGAGCCTGGTTTCTCCCAAGGTTTTTCTCTCCATTCTGTCACAGAGGGAGTTTTGGTTCCTTGCCGCTGTCGCCTCTGGCTTGCTCAGTTGGGGACACTTCATTTCCAGCGATTATCGTCTACATGATTGCACAGATACTAATTAAACTGAACTGAGCTGGACGATGACATGATTGAATTCAATAATGAAATACCTTTAACTGAAAATTGAGTGTTTAATCTTGTCATTTTATGTTATTGACACTATTTTCCCATTTAATACTGTAAAGTGCTTTGACACAATCTGTATTGTTAAAAGCGCTACATAAATAAAGGTGACTTGACTTGACTGTGCAGTGCCAAGCTGTGGACAAACAGTGTTTGCGTTGCCTTCCTTCTGATCCTAAAATTAGGAAAGAGTGAATGAACTTTAGTTTTAATCAAGTTCCAGACAACATCAGTAAGAACTCGGTCCTTCGTTCACTTCATTTTACCTTTGATTTGTTTACAAACAAGGCACAATTCGACGTGGGATTTTCAGAAAGATTGAAACTGAAAGACGATGCTGTGCGACTATATTGGATCCTGCAGTAACGTCACAACACAAGTGTGAGTAACTGTTTTCATTATGTGGTCACTATCGATTTGTCTGTTAAACAGATCGTTTGATATGTATTGAGTTATTTATGAGTTTTAAACCTAAATCACTGCAGTGTCCCTCTATGAATGATGTACACTGTCAAGCATACACAACTATTAGCCAATCACAGCAGTGGATGTTTACTTCTGAGTCTACAATCCTCCACGCCTATCCAACCAGAGCGTTCTGATGAGGGGGGTTAAAACAAGACACAAAATAGCCTATTACTTGATAAAAATTTTTGATGTAAAAATCTTGATAACATTATAAGTGGCCCTCAGAGAACAGTACAAAATAAAAAACAGAGGCAGTTCATGACCCCTTTAAGAGCAGAGAGTTCTCTGTTTCTCACCTTGCCTGTAACAGAGCACACACACGCAGAGAATACTGCAAAACCCACATGCGACACAAGCACAGAGCAAGAGCGTCCTGCAGCCCACGCTAGCTGATGAGTGCCGCTGTTCAGCTTCTGAAACAACAACAAAAAAAAAAACAATGGAAAGAACAGCACTTTCACTGGAACAGATGAGAGTCACAGGAAACAACAGAAAACAGAGGTTACAGCCAAACCATCAAGAAACTCTCTAAAAAAGTCTTCTGTGGTTTCTCAGCTTTAGAAAGACCATGAAGAAAGGTTTATTGCATTAATAATCTAATGACCTGTCAGCAAATATAGCATTCACAATTTAGCACTATATTCTGACAGCTGCTGAATTTATATTGTACTTTTTATTTTTTATAAATATGGCAATTTATTATGAAGTAAAATGGCTAAGTATAATTAGTAAATGTATTTCCCATTTAGCAGGAAGTCTTAATGTGATGCCAGTGCCATTCTTAGAGTTACAGATTGCTTTGATGTTATCCTATCTGTACCATGCTGATTAAGGAAGAGGTTTGCTCTAGAGAAGTGATCCACTAAAACACATAGCACATATGCCACTTTTATGGCTTCCTGCTCTGACATCACTTCTCTCTTTGGTTCTGCAGTTTAGATTTACAATATGACACAATATGATGTGAAATCATGATGTTTTGCACTAACCTGCAAAAGTGAGTCTGAGAGCAGTCCCAAAGAGCATCGTCTTTGCACTGATGCCAAGAGCGCAGTAATACAGCCCCAGATCCGACTCTCTGACCCCAGCGATCACCAGGCTGACCGAGTCAAGCCTCCTGTCTGCTTCCAGCCCAAAGTGACTTCCATTCTCATTATAGTAAGTAATGAAATCTTTTTTTTGAAGGTTTCCTCTTGCTGCAGATATGAGTAAAGTAATCTTCTCAGAGCTCAGTCGATACCATGCCATCTCAGAGCTGGAGTTCAGGTAACAAGGCAGAGTAACATTCTGCTCCAGCTGGACGCTCATATTCACCGTGGCTGAACACATCACACACTGTGTGCTGATGACTAGGAAAGACATGATCCATACAATATCACAATTATCCAATCGCAACTTCTCTAAATCAGTTCTTGTAACTAGAAAAAAAAATTATGTGTGTGTATATATATATATATATATATATATATATATATATATATTAATAGAGATCTATTTATGGGTGTATACTCACTGACTAAAAGAATAACTTTGAAAATGCTCATGTTCCAGTCTCTTTGTCAGATACAGTTGATCTGCTCTGAGACGTGGGAGCAGGGGGTCTTACTTATAAACGCTGAAGTTTGCTAACACTCAGCAGAATAGGCTTTCACCTCTAAACCACAGTTGTCATGTTGGTGTTTACTAAAAAATGGGAAGAATCTGTCTGCTGCTGCATAGCACCACACTTAAGTTTCATTTTTGAGGAATAAGGAAATTGTAGAGCAGCTCGGTTTCCACACTCACTGCATCAGCATGAGCTGAAGAACAGTGCTCCAGTGCACTCAAACTATTCCATTCAATTCAATTCAATTCAAGTTTATTAAAAAAAGCATAGCACTTTTCACAATACAAATCATTGCAAAGCAGCTTTACAAAAAGTTAAAGTTTCTACATTATATTTAGTACTAGCTTGTCAGTGGTGACTAGTTGTCTACCACCACACATCATGTGTATCTATTCATGCAATGTTTGACAGACATCCATGCTTTCTGCCAGTGTTTTTGTCATTTCTGCTCACCAGACATTTATATTTGGATTTTATCCAAAGCAGCTGATAGTGCATCCAAGGTATGCGGTACGTGTGCATGAGAAATGAACTCATGACTGTCATCTTTGATTCTACTCTATACCTGTTCAAATACAGGAGCAAGCAGCAACTGGCCAACTGCGAGAAAATAAAGTTTCAGTTTCATTTTGCATGTCAGCGAGCGCTGAAATGACTGAAGCAGGATTCTGAAACCGATCACTTCATGAGCTTCTTCTCGAGTTCCTGTGTGTCTTCAGTATGCTTTGACTGGATTTTATGATCCCTGTTAGTCCAGTGCTATAGTTTGGGCATTGTTGAGTTTGTTTATAATGCTTTCTAAGTCATTTGTTTATCTCTAGGTTTTTCTTCTACTGTAGGTTTCTCTTCTTTCTTCTTCTCTTCTATGGATATCATCAAGAGTAGATCTTAGTGTCTGATTTGTGATGAGCAGCTTTTTCATGAGAACAGAAACATCATTGTATAGTTTTTCCACAAACAATTTTACACAAAATAACATTATTGTTCTAAAAACAATTAACACAGACAAGTACCTTAGCTAAATGCCTCAACCCCTGGTTGAAAATACACATTAAAAGTATCAAAACTAGACACTATTGAAAACATGTACTTATCATAAAGTTGTTCAGTGAGGAGTTTTGTTAAAGGAATAGTTCACCAAAAAATGAAAATGTGCTGAAAATGTCCTCACTCTCAAGCCACCCAAGATTAGGATGAGTTTGTTTATAGTTTGTCGGTATACAGTTCTCTTTTCCCAGCTGTTTACAGTAGTAGCTGCTTTTGTGTTTAATGAAAATCTAACAATAAACTGGATGAGGTTTACATGTGTAGTTATGCAGACGCTTTTATCCAAAGTGACTTACAAAAGAAGATTCCAATCCAATTCCTCAAAAAGCCAACAATATTCATAATATGCAGTGCCAGTTTATTAGATAACTAGATATATCATCAATACATCTCTTTTCTCAGGTATCCCCCCCCCCCCCCCCCCACAAAAAAGCAGGCTCAAGTGCCACCACTGCTTAAAAACACAACTGCCTTGTCAATAGTTATAGTCTTTCTCCTTACATTTATAGCGAAAACACTCAAGCAAGTTTTTTTCCAACCAGGTGTCATTATTTCTTTCACAGAATAACCAACCTGACATTAATCAAAAAAGCAGCCATTCAACTGAGACTGCGCTGCTGTCAGTCACTGAAGCCTTGCAGATTCCAAAAGCTGATTCCAAATCATCAGTTTTTATTCTACTGGATCTATCTGCCACTTTTGACATTGTGAATCATCAGATCCTCCTGTCCACCCTCTCATCTCTGGGCATCTAAGGGATTCCTCTTCGCTGGTTTGAATCATATCTCACTGGTAGGTCATTCAGGGTGTCCTGGGGAGGGGAGGCATCCAAAGCACGTCGACTGGTCACTGGGGTTCCTCAGGGATCCGTTCTTGGACCCCTCCTCTTCTCCATAAACACTACGTCACTGGGTCCCATCATACAGGCACATGGCTTTTCCTACCGTTGCTATACTGACAGTAGCTGCACGGATCTCTGGCTGCCTGGCAGACATCTCGGCATGGATGAAAGAACATCACCTACAGCTCAACCTGGCAAAGACTGAGCTCCTTGTTTTCCCTGCCACTCCAACTCTACAGCATGATTTCACCATCCAGTTAGGTTCACTGATAATTACCCCATCAAGTTCGGTCAGAAATCTTGGCGTAATCTTTGACCAGCTGACTTTGAAAGACCACATTGCAAAGATAGCCTCATTCCTCATTTGTAAGTTGGTTTAGATGAAGGCATCAGCTGAATGAATAAATGTAAATGTTAATGTAGTTTGTTTCCATAGTTACGTTATCATCACCTTTATGCCTTGTTTACCCTTACATTTAATACCTTCTGTTTTCTTGGTCAAATATTATCTTTACATTTGTTAGTAAAGCTGTTGCATTGTTGGAATTATCTTATTTGTTCAAAATAAAGAAACAAGCTCCACATCTCCACTGCTTGACTGAACCTCTCATCACACAGTGCCAGAGAAAACAAGTTGTGTCACTTTAAAAAGCTTAGTAAGACATAGACCTTGTGAAAACCTCCCCATGTGACAACTAAACCGGGACTATTTGTTGTATTAGACATACATACTCTATATCTCTTCCCTTCTCTTCCTATATCTATACAAAATTGTTCAAACTGGATGTTTAATGATTTTTACCAACTTCTTAAACATCAACAGTGTGCTTACTTGTTGAATTTAAGCAAACATTTAAGCTGTTCTACTGCAGCTGCAGAGATCACAGAAAAGGTGTGGAAAATACAGCTGATTCATCCAAAAACAATGAGACAGAATTCCGTGTTCCCTCGACTGATTAAAGAACAAGGTAAAGTGGCCATCGGAACAGTCTGCATTTCACTCAGTTAAGTGCTTTGTTTCGCAGTGGTTACAGTAAACACAGCTCTAAAATTCTGTAGTGAAGATTTTTCACTGCAATACTAGTGAATTATGACCTCGAGACAGTGTGTGGTGCAGGCAGGGCCGTACCCACCATTGAGGTCCCCGAGGTCCGGACCTCGGTATTTTTCCAATAACAGAAGTTGTAATATAATTACCTTATATTAATTCTGCTTTGGTGCTGCAAGGATAAAAAGCCAAGATAACAGATCTTCTCATCTGAGATGCCTCAGCGGTAGGGGTGTGCGATATATATCATCTGCGATAATATCATAATTGTTGTTTTAACGATGTACGATTTGACATGATCTAGTATTTTGCAAAAACCATTCAAAACAGCCCTACAGAGCGCACGCATACATTACGTGAAGTCTAGACTAGAGCGCATTTAGAGAGTGTTCTTTCACTGCATGATTCAGTCTATTAAAATGCATTTACAATTATCACAAATTCAAGACATGGGGGCAGAAAATGTATATATTTATACCACTTCATATAGTTAATCAGTTTCACATGAAGAGTGCCGTTTTTCTCCAAAAAAATTACCATGGTTACAAATGTGATATTGATTTTTTTTTACAACAGCTTAATAAACAAGAAATTAATTAAGAGACTTACGTTTTAGACACCATATTTCCTGTTTTTGCTCTATTTCGACAACAAAAATAATTCCAAACACAGCCACAGCGCTGTTTTGTGTCTCTGAGCAACACGACGGTGATTCGTTCCTGAATGAATCAACCGTTTAAATGATTCGGTTCAATCGCAATGAATCACTTAATAGTGATTTGTTGCCACCTATTGGTGGTTTTAATTTCACATTTCCACTTTTTTCCCCATTTTTTTAATGTTTAAAATTTTTCAAATATCAGCATTCAACGTTTTATGTTTAATATATCAAAACATTATTTATGCATTTGTAATTGCAGGTTAAATGCATTCATGTCCTGCATTAAACAGTGTGTTAATACATCTAAATGCTTCTTCAGATGCAGCTTCTGTGTTGATTTAATTTGTTTGGTAACAGCCCAAATGTCTTATTATTCTAATTCACTGATTAAATGTAAGAATTTGACTCAAAAGATAATGGAGACTTTTAGAAAAAATGGCTTTATAAAGGTAAAAATGCCCATAAAATGTAAAAACCAGTTTAAAGTTACTGGAAAAGATCATTTCTATCAGTGTGAGTAATAAAAAATAAATAAAAACAATAGGCCTATTCAGGTTTAACCATTTTAGACACATAATTTTACTGAAGGCTACCAGGATAATTATAACTGCATTTATTAAATTCATAAACTTAAACAAACTATATCTTCTCTATTTCCAGTTTGTAGCATGGATCATTCATTGTAACATTTAATCTAATTCTCATGCTTAAAAATCTGTTATCTTGAAATTTAATTTATGCTATACTGCCCACTGACTTGGATCTAATTTATGAGCCTTAAAACGTCTTAAAATGCACGCATGTAGGTCAGGAAAATCAAAATTTTCTCGGGGGAGCATGCCCCCAAACCCCCCTACCAATCTCCATTGTAGGGACCTCGGTATTTATAAAAACCTGCGTACGGCCCTGGGTGCAGGTGTTGTTCATTATCATTAACTCCACTGGCCTCGCTCTGGTGCCATGGCTCTCAGCCCCACTCCACTGTTCACACAAACATCTTCAGGAACATCATGAAGAGCACCTTCAAAATGCCTGGTTACTGTGGTGTGAAGAGAGGTTTCATTGTGAACTGTCATTTTTTGTGTAACCACTGGATTTTCACCTGATATTGCTCATGACATATGTGACCCTGGAGCACAAAAGCAGTCTTAAGTCGCTGGGGTATATTTGTAGCAATAGCCAAAAATACATTGTATGGCTCAAAATTATTGATTTTTATTTTATGCCAAAAATCATTAGGATATTAAGTAAAGATCATGTTCCATGAAGATATTTTTTAAAATTTCCTATTGTAAATATATCAAAATTATATTTTTGATTAGTAATATGCATTGCTAAGAACTTCATTTGGACAACTTTAAAGGCGATTTTCCCAATATTTCGAGTTTTTTGCACCCTCAGATTCCAGATTTTCAAATAGTTGTATCTCGGCCAAATATTGTCCTTACAAACCATACATCAATGGAAAGCTTATTTATTCAGCTTTCAGGTGATGTATAAATCTCAATTTCAAAAAATTGACCCTTATGACTGGTTTGGTCCAGGTTCACATATTTGAAGGGATTGTGCCAGTGGAAATTCTCTTTAACAAGTCTTTAACATTAGATGATCTAAATCAGTCAATACACAGGTTTTCTTTAAGGTGGACTAATAAAACAAAATGCCCTCATTCTGTCCCTCTCAATTTTGTGTGGGTGGAAATGGGTCCAAACATAGTATTTTTTTTTAGAGAGTTATCAGACACGCAAGCTGCTTTAAGAATGTGCTCCCTTCTTTGTCAGTGAAACATCTGCACATGAGCTCTTTCCCCAAAACATCTCTTGAAGTTACAGATGTTTCTTCACTTTCAAATGATGTTCTAAATGAAGACACTGCAAAAGCACTGAAACAAACGTATGTGCTCATGTGTGCTTGTTGAAATACAATGGCCTAAATTACAAGGCTGTGATGTTTCTAATTTCAACAGAGTTTTTGTCAAAGATTATGTCTGGATCAGTTTCAGAACAATGATCAAAGCAAAGATGGAAAGCTGGAAAATTCCTTCAATGGCAGGAAAACAGGCTATTGATCATGAGTTTAGTAAAACTTGTGATTCCTCCTAGGAATGGTGAGCCTCCTTATCACGAAGCAGAATACCAAGATAAGATGTGCACTAAGACTTTGTTTGCTGGCAACAGGTGAGTATATGCTGCTGTAAAGCTTTTTAATGAAAAGAGAAACATTCTGATCGCCCTCAGTTTTGAGTATTGTGTTGGAGAGTTCTGCCCTGCATCAATTTTTGAAGGTAGGCTGTGCTGAACACAGTTTCCACACTGTTTCATGCACTAGATGGAAAACATATCCATATCCAGCCTCCTGCTAGGAGTGGTAGCCTCTTCCACAACTACAAAGAAGGGATCTCTGTAATGAAGGTGGCAGCTGTGGATGACGCAAATGTGGTGGCAGGGTGTCTGACGCTGGACTGTTTGCCTCTGTAAAGCTTCTAGAGTTTCCTCCGCCCAAAACAAATAAAGTGATGCCTGATGTGATTATGGGTGATGAGGCATATCCACTAAGAAATGACCTAATGAAACAATATCCATATAGAGATATGGACCATGATCAGAGGATTTTTAACAGTTGCCCCTCAAAGGCACAGAGAGTGATATGCATCCTTTCTAGGCATCATTTCTAACAGGCTGAGGGTGTTCCATCATCTGCTTAGAGTCAGACAAGGTGGTTAAGATCCCCATGACTTTCCTTTGTGTCCACAATTTTCATTTGGGAATGCAAGTCAGATGCATACAATCCACCAGTATTTGCAGATTGGGAAAACTCTAACCACAACATGGTTGAAGGATCCTAGCGTAGATGTGGAATGGGAGTTTCACAGCTGCTGAACTGTAATGATATGCAACCCAAACATCAATTCTAAAAATCAAAGAAATGTCCTAAAGGATTATTTCACTTCACCTGCAGGTCATGTTTCCTGGCAGGAGGATGAGATTTGAACAATTTACAAAAGTAATAGACAATATGCAGTTTGTTGAGGAGCTCTGATCGATTCTGTTAGCACTGTACCCACCACTTTACTTCACTTTTTCTCTGTCAACCTAATCTTTTAATTTCTGTGGTAAATGATATCTTATATATTTATATAATGTATATATAATGATAGTGGCCTTATGTCACAAATGGGACAAAGAGGATTAAGTAAGAGCTTATACAGTTATATAATGATATATAAACTTTTTGTTTTGGTTAAGTTTCAAGCAAATTGTATTTGAACAATGCAAAGTTACTGAACATACAGAGTCAGCAAGATAAAAAATTAAACATATATGTCTTCATTCCACATAGTCTTCAGATAACGTTTTGCTGCAAAGATAAATTATACTTTTAAACATTTAAAGACAAATTGGGGGGGGGGGATGATTGCAAGAATCCACATTATTAAGTTTAATAGTTTAATAAATGATTGTTTGCAACATATGGCCCTAGTCCCTTCCTATATGAACCTCTCCTTTACACATATTCATGTAGGCCATGCAGCCTTCACGGTGTTTCTGGCTTTCATGATACCCAGGATACTTCTAGAAATCTTTATATATGTTTGATAAAAATATTCCAGAGTGGCCACAACATATCACATTCCAGTATTTCACATGTTAATATGTCATGACCTCAACATGCTATCCTTCTGTAAAGACAGGCTTGGTGTCATTGGATGCTTCTGCAGAGGTCAGGTACAGATGCCCATAGGTGGATCTCTCCACCCAGTGTTTCAGAGAATCGGTGTTACAAACAGTGAACTATTGTGGTAAATGGCTGCTTTTTTGGAATATTCTTTTTAATGCCTTCAGTGTAGCCTGCAGCCTGAAGCTAAATAATGAGCTGAATAATTACAATACTGTCTTCTGCAAAGCTGCTTATAGCGACTGAAAGATGTTACTAAATTTTGTTTAAATAAAAACAATAGTAAATATGCATATCATTTGTAATGTATTTAAAGCCATTTAAATTGATACAAATGTAACATCATTTTTAAAATATAAACTACATAATTATTTATTTTTTATGAAGATTTACTAAATATACTATATATAAATATAATATATAGGGCATTCCTAGTGTTTTATCCAAAATCCTCTGAATGTGAAACCTGTTTTCCTCAAGTCTTTACACTGGATTTGAATGACTGCATGAATGAGTGAATGACACTAACAATCTAAGTACAATATTGGATACAAAAGTACTGTGTACACTCAGCACACAATACTCTACAGTAGCCGTATATGAAGACATTGTTCTGATAAAATCAACTGTCCCCATCCTCTTGAACCTGTGTTTCCGAACAGGAAGGAATTCTCCTCGGCTCACAAAACATACAGCTCAGATGTGGAGATCATGTAGAGCAGTTGATCAGATGTTCTTGATGCTGGATTTTCTTGTCATAATTTAAAATGTGGACATCATTGGTTGACGTGTGTGTTTCTCCTTCTGCTTTTTCTGGGGTCTGCAATAATTTTTTTAATAACAAAATTATAAAAGAATGAATTCTGAATGGGAACTCGCACTGCGTCCCCTAGAGGACTCTTTGGGGAACGAGTATCCACTCTGCCATGCTGAAGGGATGAGTGCCCTATTGGCTTCCATAAGTCAAAAAGACTCTAAGAGTCCCCATCCGTAGGTACACACCAGCGGCTGTCACAGAAATCCATAACACTGTGAGGATCATAGCTGAAGAAGTGGGAACAAGTTGCAGAATTGCCCACATTCATCACACATCTCACAGCTCTAAGCACAATACAGAGGGAAGACCATCCCTGCATTATTGCACAGCATATTATAAGAAGTGGGAACGCGAGAGGCGATACTGCCCATCTTCTTAAAACCATAATATAACATTGTGAAGATAACAGCTGAAGAGGTGGGATGTGAGTCGTGGAATAGCTTTTTTTTTTTTTAATATCTCATAGCTTTATGTGCAACACAATGGGAAAGCCACACCGTACTATTGCACCATATATAAAAGCCAACATATGTCATAGTACTGTGAGGACAGCTGAAGAAGTGGGAGGCATGCAGCGGAATAGCCCACTTTCTTCATTTCCAACTCACAGATCTAAGCGCAATACAGAGGACACAACTCTATGCCACCGCGCAACATACACAAGAAGTGGGAACGCGAGAGGCGATACTGCCCATCCTCCTAAACCAGTACATGAATTCATAACCTTGTGAGGATCACAGCTGAAGAAGTGGGATGCGTGCAGTGAAATAGCCCACCCTCTTCATTTTCAACTAAATACAGGGGTACCACTCGGTACTGTTGCATAATAGATATAAGAAGTGGGAACGCACAAAGCAGCACCACCCATCTTCTAACATAAATATAAGGCTGAACAGACTTAGCAGTCCCTAAAATAAAACTCTATAATTAAAACAACCTCTTGAACCCAACCCCCAAGACTTGAGGGGAGGAGAAACAAAAAAGGGAACAAGAAAGGGAACTAAAGTAAAATAGTTAGACATGGGAGCTCAGGTTCAGGTGGGGGAACAGAAGGACTCTAGAGGGATGTAGCGCTCAAAAGCCAAGGAGAAAGGACCTGTCCTTCTCCTTTAGCCCCGACAGGTTAAGCCACAAATGGCTCTCCGTAGCAATCAGAGCTGCAAGAGAGCCTGCTTGGTTGCACGGAGGGCAAGATCAGAAGAGCAGCGGAGCTTGGCAAGAGCCACACCTCTGCCGCATCGGCGTCCTTCAGCAGGTCCGCCTAATATGCCTACAGTACCGCTATGGTATGCAGGATATCGCAGGCCTGCACAGCTTTGAGGGCAAGGTAGGATCCTTCCATGAAGATGCCAAGGAAGGTGAAAAGTAACCCACAAGGGATTCCTGCATCTGAGGCATCTTCGTGTACCCACTGTCTTCCAGCCCCTTCACATTTAGCATAGTTGGACTTGCTGGGGGGAAGAGATGGGCAGAAAAAGGATTCCCCCATGACCTCAACAGCTCAGTGTGAAGCTCAGGGAGGAATGGAAGGCTCGGAGGGCAGAATGTTTATGAACCGCTAGGAAGCGCTAATCCAAACGATTGCTGGGAGCGCATTCCTGCCTTTCTGCCAGCCAGTCCAAGCTCAACCTGGCAGTGGTGTTGAGCTAGGACTGGTTCAGAGTATGTGAGCGGAGCGGTGTGATTTTGAATGGAGCGAGGAGCGGATTTTTTAAAAGTCAGAGCATCGTGGTTTTCACTCGCTCCAAGAGCACTCCACTACCGCTCCATCAGGAGTACAGTTCATGCAGATGGCCTATAATATAACTGCATATTTGTTAATTCACATGTTAAACATATTTAGCTAGCTTGATACAGATGGATCACTCAAATCAGAAAGAATGTGAAAGTTACGATGATGGCAATGGACATGAGTGGGTTATAGTTCTCAAGGAATTTGTTTGTTCCTTCTAGATACTGAATATTTTTGGGTGAAAGCATGATTTAAACAGCACTTATTCACACGTAATTGGTCTCTCAATAATGCATTCAAGAAACGTAATCGCTGAGTGACATGCTCTCTGCTGGAGTGGAAGAAACTGGAGCTTCCAGATTCAGTTTGAGAACTGGCGACTGAGGATTGAGAAGCCAGATCCAACTGCAAAACCTACAACTGCGCTCTGGGGTTCTCAGCAGTGGGTCCAGCACCGCTAAACAGAGCCAAGTGGAATAACCGTGAACCCTCGAGAGCCGACTATGCTATGCCTAGACGCATCACACACAGCTCATGGGGATCTGGGTGAGATGAATCTTTCGCACGGTGGAACACATAGTGATGGGTGCTTTTGAAGCACTGTTTCGTGAACCTTTTGTGAATCACTTGTTTGGAAACAGTGGTTCAGAGCATGTATCAAATTGCCAAAGTCATGTGATTTCAGTAAACGAGGCTTCATTACATTATAACTGTTTCGAAATGTTTTGAAATTTCAATGGTTTGCCATTGGGGGGGGGGGGGGGGGGGT
>JAFVLL020002596.1:0-51860 GCA_021397915.2 Tor tambroides | reverse complement strand
ACACACACACACACACACACACACACCCATATATATATATATATATATATATATATATATATATATCACTACACTATTTAATTCAAAGATAGTAAAAACTCATGTATAACAACTGCTTAAATAATCTGAAAAAAAGATAAATAAATAAATAAAACAAAACAATTTGAACTTGAAAAATAAACAGATTTATTTAGATGGAAATTTCTTTTTGTCTAATCCTATTTTAATATTTTTCGCAAACACTTGTTTAAACAGTATAAAAACGTATTTGTGAAATACTGACAGTAAATGAGAAAGCATTATAGTGTTTGCCTTTACTAATAATAATTACTAATAATAGAAAAGAAAATGCTATAATACTTTTTTGTAAACTGTTTACATTTTTGTTTAACAGTTCTAGCTAATAATTTATTATTATATAGAGACGGCAAACTAATGAAGTGATTGATACACTAAGGCATTCTCAACACTGTCAAAATAAAAGTCATCACACCATCACAATTTCCACCAATGGCGTAACTAAACAAACGCAAAATATTGGCCGATATATCGGTTGACTACGGATTATAATAGCATAGAAAATATTATTAATTATTAACAACAAATAATATTGCACTGCTTCAGTTTCTGAGTAATATGCTACAAAAAATAATGCCTTTAAATTTATAATTACATCTATTTATATTATTTAGCTTCAACTGAAAGACTATTTATGAAATAAAACTGCATAAGTCATTAAAAGAACTCATTTTATCAACCTGTTATCAACCATAACACCTCGACATGACTTCAATTACATCTCAATTAGTGCACCAAGACCCACAGAAGCTGCGTATATGCAGAAGTTTTTATGCATATTTTTTTAACAATCCCTTGATATCATACACAAAGTTGGAAGCAAATTTGCACGTAGCAGACTGAGAAACAGACCGAGAAAGGCCAGCGCCATGAGGGAGGTTATGAGGCTGATCGAGGTCACTCTCTAATGAGCACGCTCTCTCTGGGATGGCGAGGGACCAAGGGAGATCAGGTCACAGGTCAAAAGTGCAGGACAGAGCTGAGAGCACATAAGAGTCATTTACACACGGGTTTGAGTCACAGCCGAGATCTTCCTATGTTTATACGCTCTGTCTGGCAGCAGCCAATTAATTAACACCTGTGGCAATCGAGAGCTAGACGAAAATATATGATATCTGCTGCTTTGAGAGCGTGCTGTAAGCGTGTGTGTCTACCTGGACAGGTTTCTTGCGCGAGCCTTCGTTGTTTTCCGCCTCCTCGTGTTCTTTGCTGCCCTGGGGCAGGTTTGAGTAGTTGGCGAGACTGCTGAGAAGAGACGATACCATGGGAATTGTGTCCATCTCCTCCTGTAGAGTAAACACACACACACATACAGAACAAATATTGTAAGCATTAAATAATTCACGTAGCTCGTGAGGAACATCTAAAATGTCATGTTTACATGCACAGATTACAAACGACTAGCCCAGAGGACAATTTTTGCTCAGAGTTTGCTCTTTAATAGCTCACGAGACCCTCAGTTGTGCTTCATTCTCATGTTTCGATTAAGAAGCATCATCTAAAATTGAGGAAAAGTAAAAACAAAAACAAATAAGCCAATAGTTGTCAATTTAGAGCTATAAAATGGCTGCATGTATCAGCTCAGATCATTTGATCTAGTGACAATTTCATGAGGAAAATGCCATAATGATTACAGCAATTCACATTTTATGTGTTTAATGCACATATTATAACATGCAGTAGTTCATACATGCATAATAAAAACATATGCATACTGTGGACTTTTGCATACTGCAGAGAAACAGCAATTAGTATGCTAGCATTCACTGGCCCTTGAAAATGTTTTGAATTTGCATTTACCAGAAGAAATGTTTGAGATCTCATAGAGATCACATGTAGAGAATTGTTAATTTTGTTGCGGTGTTAATTGCAATTGTTAAGATCTCTTTCAAAACTCTAGAAGATACACTTTTGAGATTATTGAGGTCTGAAGCCAAAGTCTCCATATGGCTTCCATTTAATCTCATTGCCTGCTAGGAGAAAAAAAAAGAAAAGAAACATAAACATAAAATAAAATATATTTCAGACTTTTCTTGCATCTACCTTCAGATAAACATTAACATTTTCTCCCAACAATAAGATGCATATAAATGCATAAAAACATTATAATTTAGGTCCTATAACTGATCAACATTTCAATCAATTTTTGGCAGTTCACTTAAATCAGAAATACCCAAATTTCATCCTCTCCCCCAATTAATCATTTCTAATAATTCATATCTAATTTATATATTTGTTTCATTTTTTGTTTTATTTTTGCATTGAAATGCATGTTTTTTTAAATTAAAAAAATAATTTACAAATAAAAAAAATGTTATTTAAATCTCTGTTTAATTATTTAAAATGTAAAAAAAATTGAATACATTTACTTTTGGCCCATAGCCTTCAATCAAGTTTGATATTTGACCCTTTGTATTAAAAAGTTTGGGCATTTCTGACTTAAATATATTAATTAATATGAGGCCATATAAAGGCAGTTTCAAATATTTTTAGATGCAATACAGCTTGTGTTTTACGCTTCTTTTGGGCCTTCCTGCCCTTCAAATGCTAATTATCCTTATTAATTACTGTCAGACTCTTTTATTCCGTTAATCACTATTGTTTGCGTGCGCGTGCCTCACTGTCTAGCTCTAATGAGAGCTGAAATGTGCCACTGTTGCAGGTTTATCATTTAATGTGTGCGCTTATGTGTACCTCAAACAGAGCCATGTTCTTGCCGTCATATTGCTGGTTCTTCTCTGGGTCGGTGCTGTTGATGAATGGACTGCTCTCCTTGGGGTTACCATCTCCTGTTAGCAAAAAACACAAATAAATCATCAGCGTGACAGCAGACGCCACACAACTCCAGGGGCTTTGTGAGGAAAAATCTGGTGTGATGATTCCAGCATTTCAATTCGTAGTTGCACATTTTAGGTCATGCATGCATACTAAAAACAGCCCTGCTGCATATTGCAGAAATTGAATTCACATGTATGCATTTGGCAGATGCTTTTATCCAAAGCAACTTGCACTGCATTATAGCTCATGCATTCCCTAAGAATCAAACCCATATTGTCAGTGCCGTGCTCTATTGTTTGAGTTGCAGGAAATGCCATTAGTTTACATGGTTCTTCTACTGAAACAGTAAATATTACTGGTAAAGATACCAGTAAAGTGGGCAGGGTCTCACATGTGGAGTGTTTGAGATGACCTGTATCCGTACAGGTAAGATGGCTTACACTGCTGGTGTGTTCATTCACCTGGGATCTTGGATCAGAGGGCAGATATTTTTAGTGGCTGGATGACAGGGTTCGAGTGGTGATTGGGTCTCTGGACTCCCTCTCACCACAGGAGAGGAATTTTAAAGAGGTGCGGTGCACACACACTGCTTTAAAAATGATTGCTAAGAAAAGTCTCAAGTCTCAAAAGTCTACGGCCCAATGTACCATGTTCATTTGAAGGAATATTCTGTATTAATTATTCCCACAAGCTTTACCTAAAATTTTACCTGACCGTGTATTTTGAATTACACTTTGCATTGTAGAGTTAAAGGAGTTTAATGGAAATTCTAATGTTATTACTTATGCATAAAATTTACATGGTACATGCTAACAATAATAGTTTAACAGTCACCAAAAGTGAGTCATCAAAAAAACTTCAGAATTGTACATTGGATGATTTTTCTCTTGTATGACTGAAATGTTCCAGAAAGCACTATAGAATATTACAGAATATTCCAGAATGTTACTGAAACTTCTAGAATGTTCTCATCCTTGCAAAAGCAAAATATCTTTAAAAACATGCAAAGTAGTACCAAAACTCATCAGTACTAAACCAATGTTGTAAAATTTACCTGAACTAAATATTTAACAAAATACTGATGCTATGTGAAAATTAATAGTACAATAATAATGAGCACAGAATTACCATAAAAAATGCAAGTGATTTTTGTTACATTGTATTAGGCGTTTTTCTACAGATTTTTTTCTTACAGTGTATCTGTGTATCTATCTATTGTTCTGTAATTCTATCTATTGCTCTCTCTGTTTTAAAGATATTTTTAATCAAAGTACAAAATGCTAATTAAAAGGTTTAAAGCACAAGTATTTCAGCACTGTAAGAGCTGAAATTACCTCAGGCCCTCATGTAAATCAAGTCTGAATATGGCTATAGACTCATTTTAAATGCAAAACCTTTTTTTTTTTATAAAAATGTTATTGTTCTTTTTGTTTGTCTATTTAACTCTATTCAAGTTGAACCATAATAAAGAACATATTTAGTTTTACAATTAAAGCATATAGTGCAAAATACAACATAAAATCGTCTAATTGTGTTTCAATATTGAAACTTGGCTTGTTGCATTTGACACATTAACACCAATGGCGTTTTATGTATTTTTATTTTTTGTTACTATCTTTGTGTCATGTTGTTGTAATTATTTGTGATGGCCAACCCCTAGATACATATTGTAGGGGAAAAAATATACATTCCCTCAGGCCCGTGGCCTTACAGACTGTCATTGTAATGTAAGCACAAGTCCGTGGTACGGTGTGATTTAGCTCAATGCAGCGTGACAGACTGACAGCCATACTGAAATGCTCCAGAGGCCGAAGCATCAATCAAGCGATGACAGCAGGCAGCCGCTACATCGCAGTCAGAGCGAGGAGATCAGCTGTCAGCTCGCACACTGGGAATGAACGCCGGAGAAATCAGACTGGGACTGGAGGACTAACCTGGAATCAGGACTTTGGTTTTTCTGTGTAGGACTGTAGAGGTTAGAGAAACTGCCTTTATGAAATATCACTGCTGACTTAATGTCGGATAAAAGGCTTAAATGGAAAATCAGATGCTTTGGCTTTGCATTTTATGATGAGAAAGAGCTGTACAGAACAAATTAATATTGTTGTGTGCTTTAATGATATCACTCAGACATAAATGCATACAACAGTAGAATATGCAAATCTGATCTAAATATTATATGCAAGTAATGTTAAACACTAGATAGATAGATAGAACGACAGAGAGATGGACTGATAGAATGACAGACGGATGGACAGATGGATACATGGATGGCTGGATGGATGAATGGAAGGATAGCATGATAGATAGAACAACAGAACGATACAACGATAGATAGATAGAACAACAGATAGACAGAACAATAGATAGACAGAATGATAGAATGATAGAGAGAACAATAGATAGAACAATAGACAGAATGATAGATAGAACGAATGATAGATAGATAGATAGATAGATAGATAGACAGACAATGGATGGATGGACTGATAGAATGACAGATATGACAGATCGACAGATGGATAGAAGGATGGATGGATGGATGGATGAATGGAAAGATAGATGGAATGATAGCTAGAATGATAGATGTATGAAAGGATGGATAAACAGAACAAATCAAAGACAGAACGATAGATAGATCGATAGATAGATAGACAGATAGACAGACAGATAGATAGATAGATGTGTGTCACATCACTGAACCAACATTACGCCACTTAATCAATCAATACAACACACATGACATCATAAAACTAAAAACGAATGTTAATTTTGAGCAGATGTCATTCACTTCAGCAGGACGAAGCATGGAGAACTTTGGCCTGAAGAGAAGCCATTCGTTCCGGAGCGTAACGCCAGTCACGGATCCCAATCCACCACTAACGCATCCGTCTTTTCCAATCACACACACAACGTAGTGAGGGAATGCCATTTGACTGACTGTGATCAATGGGAGCTTCCTAACGTGCGTTACATGAACTTGTGTGTAACAGAAAGGGACTCGCTGTCAGCTTTCATTTTTCTATCCCACACTCCATGCAGTGACACCACTGTGCCGTCTGGAAACAGATGATTAAATCCAGAAAATAACACTTGGTTTGGTCATGCTTGCTGGCTTTTTTCATTTCAAAACTAGAACTGAGACATGGGAGTGTGTTTCTGTGTCAAAAAATAACACAGACAAAGTAATATCAGAGTTCAGCGCCCAGCCCTGTCTGACAGAATGAAAACCCTCTGCTATGATGGAGCCCTCGAACACAGTCAAATCTGCTCTTTCATTGGCTCAAATATTGTGACACATTGTCAGGGATTCATCAGTGTCGGTTACACGGGACAATGTTTCACAGGGGACTATAAATAGCAACGACTGGCAAAAACTCAAAGCATTCTGAGTCTCAGACGTCGCACAGACCGCACACACAAAAATAGCTGATTGGTTGGCTTCATGCAATTTTTATAGTGCACAGTTTTTTTTTTTTTTTTGCCAATTTCCAGGTCTCAGACACTAGACAATATTTACGCATTTGGCAAATGATGCATTCAAACTCGTGCTGACAGCATCTACAGAGAGAGAGAACAAAAAATGATAGGGAAATAACTTGCCGTTCCAAAGCATTTTTTTTAAAAATACTTTCTTTTGTGTTCTGCAGAAGAGGCTCATACAGGTTAGGTACGATATGAGGGTGAATAAATTATTAACAATTTTTGGGTGAACTATATCTTTAAATGCAGATTTACCTGCCCTAATTTTTCCAAAAAGAGCTTGTGTTTAATTAAAAATTCAGTTATCATTAAAATTAATGTTCAATCAATAAATTACTTGATAACGTAAAAAAAGCAAAAAGCATGTGGAGAAATCCATTAAAAATAATTGCATGTGGAGAAAAATATCATTTTTGAAATGTAACTGTATGTCTCATATTAATTATATTATTATACTTTTAAATATATAAATTATATTAATTTAATTTCAATTATATTAATAATACAAAAATGATACATTTTTAATTATTGAAATTAACATTTATATTATTTTAAAATATTAATTTATTTAATTTCATATAAATTTAAAATTGTGGTGGTGTAAACTGCGATTCTTGCAATTAAGTAATGCAACTGAGTAATGTTAATACTGCAAAATACATGTGAAGGAATCCAAATGCCTGGTGCATGTAGACTAAAATATAAAAATATAATTTTAAATATAATTGTGTAACTATGTCTCATATTAATTATTATATATTTTTTAAAATATATAAACTATAGTAAATTAATTGAATTATATTTATTAATTTATATATATGATTTATTATTTAAAATTATTATCAAAAAATGTAATTTAATTTAAAACCATAATGGCATTCATCACTTCATGACTTCAAAGCAAAAGCAGCTGCAATGATTTTTTTTTAATCTTTTTTTTTTTATTATTATTTTTTATTTAAAATTATCATTAAAAATGTGAAAATTGTTGTGGTGTTCAACTGCACACATCTCATTAATATGATCGCTTCAAAGCAGAAAAAGCTGCAAAATTGGCTGCAAAAAGCCTGGCTAAATGAGACATCACCACTTTCACAAAAGTGTGGCATGACCTTCTCCTGCCAAGACCAACAAAAGCTTGCAGCAGGAACGACCTCGCCATAGCAGGACCGGGTCTTGCGTCTCTATCATGAGGTTTTTATCGTTCTCCGACTAGACTCTTCAGCTAGCAGGGGATCTGAATAGCGACAGCACACACGGCTCACAGCAGACCCACCATCTGTTGCCCTTGACTGCCGATCGCAGACCAGTTTGATCTTTCCTCTCATTATGTTTGGTAAAGCACCGGAGAGAAGCTCTGGTCCTGCAGGAGCGCTAATGCACAAATCTGTCCAAACATCTCTGGGGTTTGTGTGCGTCTGTGAGTGTTAATGAGACGCTCTGCTGCGGTGACCGGCCGCGTGCATCTGAAGAGACGCTGACCTGCGCTGATAGATCGATGTTTCATCACTGCTGAGGAGTGTTTTAGAGAGGCTTTGTGACAAACGGCTGCACACTTCAGCTCCACCGATAATGATTCATGTGGCAGAGGTGGCCTGAACCTCTCACAGGACCAAAACATCAGAGTGAGAGTGAGAGGAAGATGTCAGAAACTACACTTTTACAGTTTCTGGTGAAAATGTGAGAGGTTTATGTCTCCAAACTCACCGGCATGATGCTAGAGTGGTTACTTATTGGTCTAAGACAAATAGCCCACCTGCAGGACTAGTTAAATGATATATCAAAAATTCATAATATATTTGCAATTAATTATAAAATTAAACAACATTTTAACTTCAGTAACAAATACATCAGTAAGTTCATTGCTGTGAATCAGTTAAATTTTTTTTCAAACGAATCATTTTAAATTAACTGATTCAAAACTCTGACTCAACAAACAAAAATCAATTAATAAATAATTATATAAATTATAAATGACTAAAATTACTCTCTCTCTATTAGTAATGAAATATTAATAATTAAATAATTATAATATTTATAAATAAATAATTAAATATTCTTTCTTGTATTCATTTAGTGAAAAACTGTGGGAAAACTGTTTAATTTTTAATATATTTTACTTATATTAATCAATGTAGTGAATGCTCTGATTAAAAAAAACAACTTTTTAGTCATTTTAAATAAACAAAACATAATATTCACTACTGTTCAAATGTTTGAGGTCTCTTCTGCTCATCAAGGCTGCATTTATATGATCGAAACACAGCAAAAAACAGGAATATTGTGAAATAGTATTTCAATTTAAAATAGCTGTTTTCTGTGAATATATTGTAAAATGTAATTTATTTCTGGGATGAAAAACTGAATTTTCAGCATCATTACTCCAGTCTTCAGTGTCACATGATCCTTCAGAAATCATTCTAATGTTCTGATTTGCTGCTCAAGGAACATTTCTTATTATTATCACTTTTGAAAACAGCTGTGCTGCTTTATATTTGAACGGAAATGACAATATTTTTTTCCCCCAGGACTCTTTGATGAATACAAAGTTAAAAAGCTACATTTACTGTCATTTTTGATCAATTTAATGCATCTTTGCTGAATAAAAACATCAATTTTGTGATTTAAGTATAATTTCATTGACCCAAATAGTAATGATATATATATTGAATATTGTCAAAATAATCAAAAATAAGAAAGAACTATTAAATTGTTTATGTTATATCGCTCAGCTCTACCACAAACGCTGCAGGACTGAAGTTTATTACTTAGTATTAGTGTTAGTACTCTAACGATGAGCAACAGTAATAGTGACGCTTGTCTTAGCAAACAACACTAATGAGACGAAACGAGACGGGAAGTGTGAATTTGGAAGAGAGGAAGTGATTCCGAAGGGCTCGCTGTTGGCTCTTCAGGTCTGATTGAAGTGGGCTGTTGAATCATCTTGTCGAGTCGGGACAGGAGAGGAACACTGCAGGTGTTCAGCTCCACAAATTACAGACACACACACACACACACACACACTGCCCCGAGGACCGACCTTTGCTTCAGCCCGTCACGGGTAACAGCAATTGTTCTTCTGAGCCGATGACACAAGTCTATCTCTGACTCTCTTCACTTTTTCCCTCTACAAACATCAACACCGTCTCTGCTGGTAATTGCTGACAGCTCTGATGCTCTCACAGAGTAAAAATATACTGGGAGAAAAATATACTGGGAGAAAAAAGCAAAAGCAAAAATACACCTCAAAGAGCAATGGAAAAGTGAGGAGACGTGTGAGATTCGCTCTGAGGAACAGGACGTGGAAAGCAGAGTAACTATAGTGGTTTACTGACGAAACCTTCGCACAGATTCATCATCCAAACAGATCATGCTGTCAAAATAAGACGTATATGATCAAATTACAACATTTTCCAGTGTTTATAACCAGGGTTTTATGCTGCCTTCGACCCGTGTTTTATATTACCATATATTATATTTATGAGACGAGCATGCACGAACAGCACCAAAAGCCATAATTACCTCGGGGATTTTCTTTGAGGCCTATTCAGGAAAATCTCGACAGCAAAAGCTACTCACTTCTTATCAAGTTTTAATTGAGACTGTTGACTGTACAATTCAGTTTCTAAGCATTTTGTGCTTTGTTGTCAACAAAGAAAAGCAATAAAACTTTCTAAAAAAATGTTCTCATTAAGATGATGTATGAGGCAACAGGATTATGTGACAAAACTACATTACCCATCAATCACTGCTGCAGCAGGACAATGATAAAATACATATGCATTACGTAAAATTCATTAAATCCAACTCATCTCTACCTCTTTCTTTATTTTAAACACAGTGAAAGTAGGTTTTCAATTTTCACACACAAAAAAAAATCCTAGTAAATTTAGTAAAAGAATCGGCAAGTAACATTAAATAAAAGACGAAATTCTGAAGTAGAAAAACACTGAAATAGTATTTTCTTGTAAAACATCCTCCAATAATTTTTGTTTTATTTACAACTTCGAAAAAACATTTTCTTTTACAGTGGAAAAATGTGAAATCAATATTGCAAAACATGTCTATTTAATTGCTAATTTTAGTCATTTCTGAACTCATAATTTCCCATGCAAAACCCTAGAGGTACATGATGGAACTGCAAGGGAAAATATAACAAAATTAATTTTTATTCATATTAAAATGTATATTACACAAAAGAAAAACCCTGTTCTTAATTCTGTTTCATTTTCCAATAAAAATCTTGAAACCATATACATTTCCTTGAGAAGCAATACTGCATTATTGCATTGCATTGGCAGATTTGTATTTTTATTTATTTATTTATTTATGTTTTAAGTATAAACACGTTTAAAACAAATTTACATTTACATTAAGCTTAAAAAAATCCACCAGTGCAGTTAGACAAAATACTCTTAGATTTAATCTAAAATTCAATTTGCACCTGAAAGGTAAGTTTAGATCATATTCAACAGATCTAATCAGTCTGATCTTTTGTATGTGTTCCTATATAGTAATTTTTCTCTGAATATGTGCATGTGTATATTTTCTGGCTTTATTTGTGTACTGATGTTGGCTTCTTCTCTGTCAGATATCTGCAGGTTAAGCCTGAGTGAGTGGCGGCTCTATTAAGCTTTTAAAAGCACCAATTTTCAGTGTGTGCACGCGCGCGTGTGTGTGTACAAGGGTAAACGGCACATTTTGTAATAAGTCTGGCACTTCAAAAGGATGGTTTGAACCCTGTGGAATGGTCTCGCCTCGTTTCCATTTGTAGTCTAACAATATCACCTTCTTTTGTGCTGAGACGAGGACGGAGCCTGACAGCCCAGAGATTTACGATCAAACGGCTGGAAAATGAAGCCAATGAGGAATAAAGTTGAAGATTGAAACGTATTGAATACATTTAGCTACTCAAGCAATTCAATAGTCTACAAACCAGCAAAACAGATAAATGTGCTAAACGTATAGGGAACTTAATGGGAAATTCATATTATTCTATTTCCAAGCCAAAAAAAGCTGCATTTAATGAATTTAGCTTAACATATTCAAGAATATACTGTTTAAAAGCAGACTAGAACAGGTTAAACAGGTAATATACTACACATTTAGCAAAAGTGTGTTGCAGTTAAAAACTAAAAACTATAGTAACTTAGTAAATAAGTATTTAGTAATTAAGTTTTTTAGGGGTGAAAAATAAATAAAAAAATAAATGAATGAAGATTCAAAATGTTAAAACTAGGTAAAAAATAATTTTTCATAGTTTTAACATTTTGAATCTTCATTTATTTTCTTTTCTTTTAGATTTTGGGTTGGACATGTTTTTCATGATAGTTTTTCAAAGAGTGCAGAAATGCACAGATGTTTATAGTTAGTATTTACTATGTTCAAGAGACAGATGGTGAGGTAGACTGCTTATATTCTCTCTGTCACTGTTATCACTGACTGCATGAGTCGTAATGCATGAGCACAACACAGATAAATGCAGTCATGCACCTCATGCATCATTCGGGCGCTCAGACTTCAGATGGGAAGCGGCAGTATCGAACCTCTTCATTCCAAACCATGACACAGTTACTGGAGACTTCCTGACTAATTAATCAGGATTAACTAGCTAATAGGATTTGTTTGAGATAACATCTAACAATCAAGATAATATGGAGAAGGTAAAACTGCTGTGTGTATCCTAGATATGAAGAATTTGTGAGCTCCAGTGCTGGCTGAAGAGATAACAGGAGATAACTTTACAGCAGTGTCAGCGGCTCAGATCCTTCGCTTCTGTTTGAGGTTTAGCTAATTACCTCTGAAGCACCAGTTAGGTATTTTCTCAAAACTTCCGTTTGCTGAAATCACCAAAATGCAGGAGTCTTCTAGCTGAAGGCAAGCTTAATGTGCACTAAGCAATATTTTGTTCATATTTTATGGCCTTAGATATTACACTGGCACCTACTGATGTAGATACAGAATAAAGCAAACGTTTTCAGCTTTATTGAGCCACCGATTGACTTAATGTCAAGAGAGTGGACATCATTTCAAACAACTGATTGAAATCATTTTAAATATGTCATAAAGGAATAGTTCACACACAAATGAAAATTTCATCCTCAGACCATCCAAGATGTACAGTAGATGAGTTTGCTTCTTCATCAGATTTGGAGAAATGTAGGATTACATCACTCGCTCACCAATGGATCCTCTGCAGTGAATGGGTGCCGTCAGAATGAGAGTCCAAACAGCTGATAAAAACATCACAATAATCCACACTACTCCAGTACATCAGTTAATGTCTTGTGAAGCCAAAGTGTGTGTGTTTATAAGAAACAAATCCATCATTAAAACGTTTTTAACTTTGAACTGTTGCTTCTGGCTAAAATTTGAGTCCCCTCTCCATAATATTGCATTCTCCGAAAAAAAAAATCATCTGGTCTTAATCAGGAGAGAAATCTGTGCAGATCAAGCACCTTTAACAAACCAAAACAGTCCAAAACAGCTCTAAACAAATATGTGGGTGGATTTTGATGTGAGAAGACAACAGGAGATGGACGTTTTCACTGGAGGAAGCGTTATTATGGATTATGGATGGATTTTAGGCGAAAGCAACGGTTTCAAGTTAAAAACATCTCAGTGATGGATTTGTTTCTTGTAAAGACGCAGCTTTTCATTTCACAAGACTTTAATTGATGGACTGGAGTGGTGTGGATTACTAAAATAGATGATTGTGATGTTTTCATCAGCTGTTTGGACTCTCATTCTGACGGCACCCATTCACTGCAGAGGATCCATTGGTGAGCGGTGAGATGGAATGCTACATTTCTCCAAATCTGATGAAGAAACAAACTCATCGGTATCTTGGATGGATTGAGGGTGAGTAAAGTTTCAACAAATTTCATTTTTAGGTGAACTATTCCTTTAATACACATCTGTTCTCATCTCATCTCATTTTATAAATACATTTAAAATTCTAATTCCACAAGATTCACACATCATTTCTAATAAAGTGGTGTTTGGACTCGTGTGACGTCCCATCCAGCTGTATTTGTCTACCTTTCATCTGATTAATTATTATGCATGCCGCCACTGGTTTCCTGGTTATTTCACAGGCAATAACAAAAAGGCACTCCAGAACATGGACATTCACACTCAAACAAAATCAAATCAAAGGGAGACATCACAGACACGACATGCTGCTTACTAAAGACACACACAATGAAACAAAGACAAAAAGGAAAAACAAAACAAATAAGGATCAATGACGTGATGCTCATTTTCTTTGTTTTGTGTCCAGAATCTAATAAATTTAAAATGATGAAAATAAAACAAATTCAATACAACTTTTCTATGATTAATAAAATTAATTGTTGATATTTTTTTAAATAAGCATGTAACAAATATATAATATAAATATTACAAATAAAATAATGAAGTAGCTTTGTTTTAAATTAGTTAAATTATGAAAATTACTATTATTAATATTTCCAAAAAAAATAAATTAGTTTTGTAGCCAACATTCAAGCTATTTTGTTTTCATGTGACAAAACCTTGCATGAACAAGAGTGCAACTTTGTTATTTTTAAAAATATTTTTCCATTTTAATCATCACGGATATTTGCCCCAGTTTAAAATTATGAAAAATAATTATAGAGCGAAAGAGAGAGAGAGAGTCGGACACACTTTTCATGAGATTCATTTACAAAAAGTATAAAAAAAGCTACAAATGTCTGATGCAAACACATAATTTCAATGCAAATAGTGCACTCTAAACTATTTTTGAACTACTATACTAAGCTACTATTGAACTTTTTGGACATCCTATTTGTCATTGACCCATAAACGGAAATACAATACAAACAGAAATGATGTGAACTTACAGTATATGGGACTTTTCTTACAAGAAAAGTCCAAGACAATGAAGAACACACGACTACATACAGCCACACGCCACAGTGTTTTGCGTGAACACACGCGTGTCGCACGCACAACAGCAGCAGTCTGCCCGTCTCTCACCTTTCTTGGGTGGACAGGTGGTGTTGACCACTGGAGAAAAACGCACACAACACACACGACTTCAGAACATCATCACGCACCATTCATCTACACACATCAAAGACAAAACAATTCTTATGAAAATTAAAAAAGTGATTACACTCTCATGGACTCTCATTCTGACGGCACCCATTCACTGCAGAGGATCCATTGGTGAGCAAGTGATGGAATGTTACATTTCTCCAAATCTGATGAAGAAACAAACTCATCTACATCTTGCAAGACCTGAGAGTGAGGAGATTGTTAACCAAAAGTTTACTCAAATGCCAACAATATCAGTTGCAGTTAGGTGCATTTGCATTATAATGTTCAATAACATAAATAGCAGTGTGTTTGCATGTGCACAATGAAAATCTTTGGTAATTGAGAGGATTGTAGCTGATTTATGCCCATTAATGAGTAATCACCCAGCTGTATTTATCATTCAACTCATGGTACAAATGACAGAAATGAATGAGGTGAGTTGTCACCCATCTCACATGAGATTCTGATGAACAGTATTTGGCGCGTGAACCAGTTTCACGTCTCTTTGGTGATTCCTCCTTGCACAAGCCTCAGGTGCTCGACGCATGGCTGGAAAAGCGTGTGAATCTTTCGTCAGTGTCAGTAATTCAGCTGAATATTGCATCATATGACCTTAACCTTTATCTTTAGCTGGAAGATTCACTCGAGGGCTACAGCTCACCAAGACAGATGAATAACATCACTTGCATGTGT
Organism: Tor tambroides; assembly: GCA_021397915.2. Lineage (NCBI taxonomy): Eukaryota > Metazoa > Chordata > Actinopteri > Cypriniformes > Cyprinidae > Tor > Tor tambroides. Next base: position 36,764 of record JAFVLL020002596.1, on the reverse strand, counting down.
GTTCATGATTTCTGAAACATGCATTTGGCCATATTTGTCCAACATGTGCAAAAACCCCAGTGACAGGAACTTCCACTGGAAACCATCTAACATTTCAGCAAAATCAGCAAATTCAGTGTCAGTTTACAGCTAAAGAAACTGTATCTTGATATTTTTTTAGCCTTTTGATGATATTCAACATAAATCTCAAACATATTTACAGTACAAATTTGCTCTGAAATGACCTAAAAGAGATTTTTTTTTTTTTTAATATCAGAGGAACCATAATCTGCACCAAACAGTCGTCGTTTTCAGGTAGATTAAAATGCTTAACGGAAGAAGTAAAATAGACTGTATGTACCTATATATGTTGTTTACTAAAACATTTTAAAATAAAATGCTCAATGGAGACTTTGTGATAAATAAATTGCTTAGATAAATAATTTGTTCATTTAGCATTTTGTTACAATTTATTAAAGTGTTGTTAATAAATAAAAACAAAACCTATCACAAATTGTTTTGATAATTAAAGTTGGAATAAAAATTAAATAAATATTAGATTTAAAACTTACATTTAGACTTACAGACTTAAACTTCAAAAACAAACTAAAATTACAAATATTTCCTCGGCAACTAACTGAAATATATGAGTTTAAAGTGCTAACATAAAAAAGCTAAATAGAAATATAAAACACCCCAAAAATAATAAACATGACACATACACATAAAATTACTACAACTAAAACTAAAAATGAAAAACATAAAAAAGCACATTCAAAATACTAATATATACTATAACAGTATATAAAACAACATTGAAAAAAATGATTTGTGGAAACTAATTAGTAAGAACACAACTTGCATGCTTATATGGTCTTCACGAAACTTAATTAGTCAAATAAAAATGCAAGAAATCATAATCAACTGTTTTTAATTTCCAAAATTCATTGTGAGAAATGCACCAAAACCACCACTGATATTTTCAAATACTCAATATATCACCCAGTCCCACACACACAATCGCATACACACGTTCAAATCCCCACATGCGGTGAGCTGAACTTTCACATGATGGTCTGTGGCAGTGATTCAGAAGTGTTTTAGCTCAGAGATCCTCAGAGAACAGCACTCAGCTCCTGTCAGCGTGGCACTTCAGATCCTCCGTCCCTCCCGCAGCATGGCCTGACCCTTCTCAGTATGCACTAGGGTCTTTGTGGTAATCAAGCGGCTCTCAGAAGCTCAGCTTATCTCCACAGTCCCGGTCTCTGCTCTCATTCTCTCGTTCTCTCCGGCAGCAGCAGGTAATGACAAAGGAACTGTCTCTGCTGCACATGCGAATGAACTGAAGCGCTCACATCAAACCGAGCCGCTTCCTCCTGCCAATACCTCAAGCCTCTTTTAAGGCAGCTCTATTGTTTCAGTGACGGTGATGCGGGTCTTTCTTTGTGCCGTCACACAATGAAGTGCTGGTTTTGCCTAAAAGACTGCCAACGCATGGCAAACACAATATAAACCTGCCGTCATTTTCGGCGACGGCACGTGTGAACTCCGGGTGAAGCGTGTGATTTCTGCGCTGCTAGTCCCAGCACAAACTCATGCGGCGGCAGAGCCAGAAAATAACATGTCAGTTGTGGAGAGGTGTGTTATTACAGTTCCAGGCGATCAGACTTACGAGTTTCACTTGGTGAACGATAAAACAGGTGAAAAACTTCCACAGGCTTAGACTGAAGGAGAAAATCAAGCAGAAGACTCTTCTGATGTATACTCGTAAAAAGCCCCTTAGTAACTACCCAGAACACCCTAGCAACCAGCTACTGTGGCAAATGAGGATTGTGCATCATTCTGAATTTAACACCCTTTAAATTCAAATTGATTTTCGGAATGTTAATTAAGGATTGTTATTTGAATTTGAATGTAAGGAAGTAGAATTCAAATTCAAAAGACAAACCTGAAACAAAAACTAATTTTTCAGTTTTTTTCAATTTTGAATGATGGTTTGACAATGACTTGTTTGAATGTTTAAATTTCTTTTTTGAAACCTTTATAAAAATATTTAAAAGCCTTACAGACAGAGAGATATATAAAACATTAGAATGATCGAACGAACAATAGATAGACAGACAGATAGATTTTGCTACAAATGTTTGAAGGCACTTGATATTGGAGCTTCTGTTTAAATGTCAAAGGCTTACGGATCTCAGGAGAGTGAAGTGATCAGACTGACAGCTCAATATTCCACTGGTCAGTCATGTGACACATTTGATTGGTCGGCAGAGGACAGACTAGTGCCTTATATCGATTATTTCTGCAGACAGTGTGTGTGTTTGTGTGTGTGTGTGTGTGTGTGTGAGACAGAATAGACACTCATGCTGAATAAAACATGAAACTTGACTCATAGCAAGTCAAGAGAGGCTGATGTGACAGATGTGTTGGCAAACACACACACACACACACACACACACACACACACACACACACACACACACACACACACACACACACACAGAGTTGCAGGACAGTGTGGGAATTGCTTGTTCTAAAGCCGCAGTCCAGAGTCCTTTTAAACACCTCTAATCCGTCTGATTGGACTCTTAAACCAGCTTCTAACATGATTCAACACATGCTTCATCAAAATCACTCCAAACATCACGAACTGAGACCCTCACAGGATACTGGATACCAAACCACCATGCCTGCAAGCAACTAATACTAATACTAATACTAATACTAATACTTATTAATACTAATAAAATGTGCAAAAATTTAACTAGATTTTCCACAAAAAAATAAAAAATAAAATAAAAGCACAAAAATTCTTTTAAACTAAAAAGAAAATTGAAAAATTAAATATAAAAGCTAATTTGTAATATTATTAGAAACCACAATATCATATAAATAACATAAAAACATATAACATTAATAAAAAACACTAATCTACAGCACTGAAAAAAATTGGTGAACAATGTTTACTCAGAAATGGCTAGTTCACTTCAAAAATATTTACAAAGAAATGGCAAGTAATACTTTGAATTAAACGTGAAATTTCTAACAAAGAAATACTATTTACTACAAATTATGAAGTGCTACCTGCTAGGACACACACACATACACACACTCCACCATGCATTTTATTTGCACCACATCTAGTGACAAATGGGAAGGGCATTAAGTTGTTGAGGCCGGAAAGCCAGAGTGATCCGTCAGAACAGTCCTGCAATGCAAAGACTCAGAGCAGCGCTGGATTGCATAAATCTTCCTCAGAGCCGAGCACAACAGAGTGAGTGCATTTACCTCCGAGAGACATGCAGCACTGCATTACAATCGCACAGGTGAACTCATGCACAAACACACACGTGATGTCCTGAGGGGCGTTTTCAGTTCTCGTCCTCATCTTGAGTGAATATGGCTAAAACTGCTCAACACGGCTTGTGTCTAGATGGGAAAAATAGTCCTAAAAAACACTTACAAGAGTCACATTTGCTGCTACCAAGGTCTTAAGGTTAAGGGAAGGTCAAAATGATTATGCATACAGTCGAAAAACAAATAAAGAACTGCAAAAAACAAAACCCCCCACAAACCCCAACAATTTTTTGTTTTTTTTTCTGCAACAGATTTTGGAAGCAATTCATTTGCAATTCTGAATATGTAGTGTATGAATCTCATGAGACTTTTCTCAGAACAAGGATTATCACCCAGACAAAACAAATACATGGCTGATCAAACCGTCAGAGCATTTTCTTGTCTTACAATCCTATTCTCAGTTTCAAAATCCAAATGAGTCACTACACCAAAATATAGAATATCCCAGTAAAAATACTATGGTATTACCATGTCTTTTGGATGAGAAAACATGCTATCTCTTACAAAAAAGTTCTGTGGTGCTGCCATGGTATAGTGATGGTAGTACCATGGTATTTTGATACACTATCATTCAAAAGTTTAGGGTGAGTAAGATTTTTATCTCAAGAAATTAATACTTTTATTCAGCAAGGATGCATTAAATTGATCAAAAGCTACAGGAAAGATATTTACAATGATACAAAAGATTTCTATTTCAAATAAATGCTGTACTTTTGAACTTCCTATTCATCAAAGAATCCTGAAAAATAAAATGCATCACTGTTTCCACAAAAAACATGAAGCAGCACAACTATTTTCAACATTAATAATAATCAGAAATATTTCTTCATCAGCATATTAGAATGATTTCTGAAGGATCATGGGACACTGAAGACTGCATCAATGATGCTGAAAATTCAGCTTTGATCACAGCAATAATTTAGATTTTGAAATATATTCAAATAGAAAACATTTTAAATTGCAATAATATATCATATTATTGTTGTTTTTATTGTATTTTTGATCAAATAAATGCAGTCTTGGTGAGCAGAAGAGATCTTTAAAAACCAACCACAAATTTTTAATGCTAGGTTCATGGTATGGAATGATTATAATATTCATATTTACATGGCAGAATGCTATATTACTACACTACGCCTCAAAAAACACGCTAATAATTCTGACTTCAGTACCATGTATGTCAAAGTACGACAGCATTGGCATCTCTGTACCGCCACAGAACTGTGTTGCAAAGGCGTTGTGATGGAATTCAACATCAGAGCGTTGCGTAATGGCGTATCTGGGGCAGAATTCACCACTTCCACCCAGACGTTGCATAAGATGTCTCCACATCGCCACGCTCAGCTTCTACTGTGGGATCAAGCAGCTCAGATTTTCTAAAGCCATTCAGCACGGCGCAGACAAAGCTTTCACTTCCTTCACTTATTGATGTACTTCATTAAATTTGCTCTGTTTAATTAGTTTTTTATTGGGCGCTGCGTGTTTTTAAGTGCCAGCGGAGAGAGGTCTCAAACAATGAAGCTTCCTCGTGTCACGTTCACTGGTGTGCGGTTTAAGAAAAACGTGTTTCTGATGTACTGCAAAACATCTGCTCATTTCACCAGCCTGTTTTTGAAGGTTATGTTTCTTGAGCAACAAAAATCAGCATATTAGCATGATTTTTGAAGGATCATGTGGACACTGAAGACTGGAGTAATGAGCCTGTAAATTCTTTCTTTCAAAACATTAAAAAAAAAATGTTTAAACGGTAAACCATGACACTGAATGACTATCATATTCATATTTACACGAAACAGCAAATGCGTTTCTGACTTCCTCCTAAACATCTGACCAGTCTGTTTTTAAAGGTTATTCCACTGGAAATAAGATGAAGGCTATTGGGCGGCTGAGAGACTTAAAAGGGCAATTGAAAACTACCCCACAACACTTCACATGACCTCATTAATTCAAGTGATTTTAATCAAATGCATCTGTGTGAATCCCTGCTGCTTTAGATGTTTTCCTTCTCAAATGCTGTTGCTTTACCTTTTATATATTTCATGAACCGAGGCACTTTCTGCAGCAGACAGACCATCAACAAGGATGCACTAAGAAAAAATGCATGTGCAAGATGTGCATCAGGGTTTGATGGGGAAGGAGACGAGATTCAGCCATCTGCGCCGAGCTCTGATTGTGCAGGCCCTCTTTAAGAGGTGTCTCATCTATTCCCACACACACAACAGATGTTCATGGTGTGATAAAGCTCGGATTTGTTCCAACAGCTCTTCCACAGGTCATGGAGGATATCTAGTAGATCAGAATTACAGGCTCTGTTAATGAAGTGTCAAAGTTTAAAGTAAATGCACCGCTGGAAGAGATGTTTACTGAGCCATTGCATTTTGGCTCTTAAATGTAATAAAAAACCTTGATATCTGAGATCGCACAGACAGTCAAGCCTTCCAATAAACCCAGACAATGCTAATTACTTGTTAGTATTCTGTCATGCAATAGTGATTTAAACACATGCTGAACATTGGTGTGCACCGCATTTGTGCTGAAAAAGCCCAGACTAACAGTACATTAGAGGGACCCAAGATTTGAGACTCTTTTCATGCAATGCTGAAAAAAAAATTGGTATAGAAACAATTTTCACTCAGAAATTGCTAGTAAATTTCACCACTATTTACAAACAACGGGTTACTCATTGAATTAAATGTGAAATTTGCAAGCGGAAAGACTGAAATAGTATTTTCTTGCAAAACACACTCCAACAATCATTTACAACTTTGAAAAATTATTTTTTGTCAGTGTAGAAATCAACCAGAACATCATAGCAACATGCTATCAATCACTTAAAAAAACATTATGCATTATGCATTTTGAGAAAATGTAAAAAAACAAACAAACAAAAAAACTGTTAAATTGCTAACGGCAGTTTCTTTGTAATTCTTTGAGAAATTACTAGCAATTTCTGAGTGAAAACTGATTCAAAGTAAATCCTACACCAAATACTGGATAATGAAACATCAACTTAGAGAAGAAAACTCACAAATGAGATCTCTTTAATATCACAATTGTTTCTCCTAAACAATAATGCAATTAATTGGACAGCAAACTGAGACTTATGGCTCCTGCTTTTCAGATGTTTCTCCTCTAGAGATGCCAAACTGTGCTCAGATTTGCCAAAATACAGTCTGCAATCAAAAGCCATCTCAAGATGAACTCAAGCATTTCTCACCATCATCTGAGCTGCTCTCCACATGCATTTTACTCTTAGTGCATGAAAAATTTTGACGCATTTGGGCCTTTTTACATCTCCAAAGAAATCTTCAGAAAAACATCTGAGGCAAAGCTGATTCCTTAACAAAGCCTAAGTGAGAACTCCCTTACGTCTCCAGCTATGAAAGCGCAACCTCTAAGCAGTGAAATTGTTCCTCTGGGATATTATGTAATCTGGACAAAGCCCTCTGCTGCTCTTCCACAGTTCTTCTGCTGCTCCTGACACACAATCCTCCTGCATCTCCTCATCATGCGCTGCGGTAATTCTGTCCAAATATTTACAGATGTATAGATTAGAGTTGAGATGCTCTTTGACGGACTCCATTTCCATATTTTCTCCTGCCACATTTGGCCTAGAATGTTTGCGCTGAGTATACAAGTATCGCAGCGGGCGAAATGAAAGAGAAAACACTCTTGAATGACTTGCTTTGGCTTTTTGTGTAACCATGAATAAATCAATCTCATAATCTTTCGATGTTCATGACAACATACTAAAATAAACAAAGCACACGAGAGCAGCCTGATTGTATATATAATGTGATTATGGATTACTAGATTATATATTAGACTGAAAAACCAAACCGAAGCTACACATTTACAACTACAGGATTCTAAAACCAAATACATGACTTTGAAGTCAACATGAAATCAAAATTTACATTCTTACTAGACTGGTCTTATTGTGCACGTTATTCTAAAAAAAGAACATTTTGGTCTGTATTATCTTTCATCTAACTATAATAACCTTCAAAACAACTTCCCTTGTACTTTTCATTCTATCAAGTAACATCCTCTTTTCAATTCCTTAAAAATAATTTTTTTTATTTATTCTCACTGAATATCCTGTTTCACCCAGAAATGTCACATTATAGAAGCAATCTGGGCTGCAAACAGATCTTGAAAACCGAATATGACTTTAAATTCAATATGAAATAAACATTTGTTCAAGGATTTAAAGCAACAATTGATAAAATGGCAAGTGCATACTTATAATAAACAAAATGTTATTGTGCATCATTGTAGATGCTAATATAGTTACTGTTATCATTATCTTTACAGTTTTCATTCTTGCTGAAAACAGGCCTTTATTGTTATCAATTTTTGTGCATGCTATTCCAAATAAGAACTTATTACCTTTCATATAAATGTAACAACCTGCTCTGCCTCCAAAACATCTTCAAGAATCCCTCTAAGTTTTTATTCAGGCATGTAGTGTGCACTTTTCAATTAAAATCAAGTCACGCCCTCCATTTATTCACACTGAACATCAGAAATACACCATGTTATATAGAAGTAAAATGGGTTGCAAACACCTTTCATGTCGACTTCAAGCTCACAATTGCTTTCTTTTTCCCAGTGGTCATGCGCTTTGGGATGTGAACACAGTTATAGCTGTGACGGGTCAGGAACTATTTACAGGAACGCTTTTGTCAGGTTAAGGGCTTCGGTGCTCAGCGGTCTTGTACCAAAATCCTCGAGGCGTACGTTATAAATGGCACGTTAAAGGGCAGATGACTAGATGTAAATTTAGGCACAATGATGCAGAGTTTCAAACACAACACAGATCAGATCCTGTAGTACGTTGCCTCACCGTGGAAGCCTGCAGCCTGACCTACTTAGTGCGGTGACGCTTGCTAGCATTGGGGGGATCTGGCAACCACGCAGCACAGCTCTCTCTCACTACTTTTTCTCTGTTTTTCTCGCCGTTTCGCTGTCTGTCTCACATCCGATGGGGCCAAGTCTGCCCACAAGACACCGCTGCGTCTAGCGCAGACCCTTTCATGCAGTCAAATGTTCACGCAGGGATTTACACATGTGTAGTTGTGTCATAAAATTCAGCCATGCCTTAAAAATCCAGCAACTTAAAAGCATCCCGCTCCTATAAAATGCATGAAAAACATGCAAACCCAAACATTTCCTACTAATCTAAAATGTTAACTTCAATAAATTACAGCTATGTTACAAAACAATGACAAATTTTCTGAAGCAAACATACTGTAAGTGATGTCTGCGTGCACCAAACTAATCTTTACTATGCTTTACAGGTGCTAGTGCACTTCTAGATGGTTCCTAGGGTGCTCTAGGTGGTTTTTAGGTCATATCACTGTGAAATGTATTAGGTTGTTGTTTTTAGGTTCTTTTTTTTTTTTTAGGTCATACCGCTGAAAAATGTATTAATAACTCCAACTTGTATATTCTATAAAATTTCCAGTGCTATTCACATACATACAGTGTGCACTCACATAAAGCGATACACACTATACAGAAAGTTTCAACTGTTTGAATATTTATATCACTGCCATATGTAAACCATCCTGTCACCCAGCTCTAAACTGCAAGATGTAGACAGCACTTTAATACCTTACTGTATTAAAGTGCTATAGACATTAGCAACATGAATTTCTGTAAAACTGTATACATTGTGCAAAGCCCTATAAAAATAAAAATGGACCTGGCTTGACTTGAAATACAACCAAAATTAATAATACAAAAGCTAGCAATCAGCAACATAAATCATACACTTCTTAAAATCAAATAAAGAGCTTTTGCAGTGTATTGAAAGCATAAGATTAATTTTGAACTTTGAAATCAGTTTTATTTCAGTTTAATTTTCTCCCAAATTCTGTTTTCCATTTTTTTCAGCATTCCATTTTAATTAATTAAATCCAATTTAATAATCAAAAAGGATATCTAATCAACTCAATTCATAAAACTATTGAATTCTACTGAATTCAATTCATACTACTACTGAATTCATATAACAATTTAATAATTTATTCAAATTTTAACAACATTAGTGCCCTATGAAAAGTGCTTTATTTTTTTTTTAAAGAAATTTTGTTTTCTAATTTTTCTGCATCCTGTGTTTTATTATTTAATACAACCTTCTTACCAGAAAATGTGGAAACAAAAAAATGCACAAAACTATACAAAGAGTGTATCAAAAGTTAAAAAAAAAAAAAAAATAAAAAATAAATAAATTATTTTTTTCTGGATTCTGTTTTTTTAATTTGAATTAAATTTTAATGATCAAAAAGTAAATGTAATCAGTTAAATTCATAACATTTTAACAATTTAATAATTTATTAAAATAGTGCCCTATGAAAAACAAAAAGTTCAGTGACACTCCATGTTATACAGCAATTTTCCATTTTTATGACTGGATTCTATCTGTGTTTTCCGCATCACAGAAATCACAGGGACTTAGACTAAGGATGTAGGCAGTTGAGAGAGCGCTACCCACAATTCCCAGCGAGCACAGTGTAGGCCTCAGGCTGGGTCAGGTAGAGCTAATGTACACACACAAACACTGACACATGTGAGAACACGCACAGTCGCACTGGAAAATTCACTAAGATCTGCTACCTCAGAGCCATGGGCAGCATCTCAGACATCAGCTCAACCCGGCCTACAGTTCATATACCACTACAGATTATACAACACACACAGCACGTCGAGTGAATGTATCACACTTTATTAACCACCGACAAGCTTGCATGTGCTCTCGTTAGCCCCACTGTGGGCACCACGTGTCATTTATATTCTCATTATTCTGAGCTCTCAGGATCCTTCCGTATCCTGGCAGCGAATCCTCTGATGTCGGATCTGACAGGTCGCTTCTCCTCGGACTCGGTACGTGAGGAAGTACAGATGGTCATCATTAACGTCTGCCGCTCTTCAAGGTCATCTGCAGTCATTCAGGAGGTAAAGTGGGCATGATTTCGCATGTCTTCACCAGCTGGCATAACGCTAGAGTAAGACCACTTAACGGATGCTTTTTAAGAGGTCACCGGGAGCTTGTTGGAATCAAGGGTGTTTTAATTGCTTGAAAGAGAGGTGGAGGGCCGATACGCTGCAGGAGTGGGTTCGATCACTGAGACCGACACTAACAAACCTCACAAGAATCGATCGCATCTAGACAGGCGGTGCAATGAGGTCCCTGCATCCCAATTTGCACACTATCAACTGTAAATATTCCAAGGAAACTCACTATAAAAAGTACTGTGGAAGTACCATGGTACAATGACGGTACATATTTATCATGCTACTGAAATTCATGTACCATGTACCTGGTAATACAGCAAAGTAGTTTAAAAATACCATGGTGATACCACAGTAGATGCTTAAAAACCCATGATCATTGGTTGTTTGTCAAGTGAAAGATTTTCATATTCCCATACCATGGTACAGTACTTCCTCGTTTGACTATTCAGGATAATATAAAGTAATTTTTCAGTGCATGAACCTCAAAGTGAAGTACTAATGAATTTAGCTAGATGACAATGCTTACAGGCAAACACAAAGAGTATGCAACTAAGAGGTCTGTGGTATTATGATGTTTTTTTGACAGAATGTTCAAATAATAAGCACATACTTTTGAGTGTATAGTGATAACCAATAGTTAAGTACATGCATTTATTGCAAAGTATAAGCATGTGAACTGGGCTGAATATTGTGCCTAAATATCGACATTTAAAATGATCATATCATCACTGTCTTGAGATTGAAATCATATTCAAAACATCCTACACAGTCCATGATGGGGAAACACGGAGAACTTCAGTGAAACTGAATGCTAACATAGAGCTTTCTCCAGGTATTACAGACACCCTTGTTTTGTTTTGTTTTAATTGAGTGAAGGTGTCATTAGAAGCTAAATTATGACATTTTTATCATCATAAGTGGAGCTCGTGGACAAACTAATGATGCAATGCATGATATGAACCTTTTAAATGGCATTTCCGACGAGTTATTTGTGAGAATCTCTGACAGATCGGAAGTCTCGAGCCGAGCAACGCAGAGCGAGCACTTAAAGTGTGAATTGATAAAAACAGCAGGTAAGGCAGTGTCACATTGCCATGGCAACTGCCTGCTCACGAAGACAAAGGCTATACCTCTTCACGAGCGAGAAGGCGGTCGCAGGCGATGAGGGCTGACACGCAAACACAAATACATGTTCATGAGTTTGCAAATCCACCTCAACGAACATGACTCTACATTTATATCAACAGTATGTATTTCAGATATGTTCAGTTTCCAAGCACAAACGTCTTTGATGCTTGTGAAGGTGTTCAGAAAAAGTTAATAAAACTTGCCAAGAACATGTTCAGACCACATTTTACCTTCAAAACAAAAATAAAACAATCATTCTGCAAAAGAAAATGAAGCCTGTTTTAGGACCATATTCAGTTTTCTGCACTGTGACTTTATTTTTGTAATTGAGCACACTGTCATCAATGCATTAATAAATATGAAACAAAACACAATATATTGTTTAAATTGTAAATGATGTATGCATCATAATATTTGTTGCACTTACTTTAATCTGTTTAAATGAAAAAAAGATTTTATTACAGTAATCAGAATCTAAGGAGAATCACTGAGAATAATATTAAGTAAATAAAAATAATTCATTAAAAAAAGCTAAAGCATCCAGATGCATTACAGTAATGAGAATATGGAAAGTAAAAATGTCCCTAATTGTCATAAAATAGTGTCACATTGAAAAAAAAGGGTTAATTATTTAAGCAAAATATGACCTTTTCCTTTTGATTTTGAGGTGAGCTGTGACCTGGACATGTTTTCATAAGACTCACAACCTTTAACTAGTCCTCTTGGCTGATTGTTTGAGATTAATATGCATCCATTTATATTCAGTGTAGTTATTGATGATAACTCAGTGTCAGTTTAAAAAAATGTATCGATATGACTAGAGTGCACAATCCTGATCTGAAACCAGCTTTTCTGCCAGGAAATATTCGCTGATGTAGTACAGAAGCGACTGAACATTCAGTCACGGTTTGCATACTGAGCAGCTCAATGGACAGAGAGTGGAGAAAGGAAAACACCTCCTCATCTCTCCAGCCTCTCTCTCTCCACACCTGAATCTGTCTGTTCACCTTCCATCGAGATTAATGATGACAGCCCATGAAATGAGCTTCAGGCCACGGGAGCGTGGAGGTCAGAAACAGCACGAGATCAGATTAGACTCTGACCAGCAGAGCTGATCTAGAACCTGCTCCATCTACTCAAACCCACACCTGAGACATTAAAGGAGACACGGCAGAATTCATCTCCGGTAACCTTTACAAAACATACTGCGGTACCTTGATCAGAAAGTAATACTGAGATGTACATGAAAATTTGATTATACCATAGGGCTTTTTTGGTTGTGAAACACATGATATTCCAAAGAAAACCATTACAAATTCACTGTGGAAGTACCATGGTAAAATGATGGTATATTTTATATTATTGTATTGCAATTCTTATACTATGGTATTTATAAAATACAGCACAGTACTTCCAAAAATACTATTTTAGTACCAAGGTAAATGTCCAAAAACCCATGATACACCATGGTACTGTTTTTTTTAGGTGTAACATACATGCTATCCAAAAGAAAACCATTACAAAAAGTACAGTGGAAGTACCATGGTACAGTGATGACATCATATTTATCATGGTACTGAAATTCATGTGCCATAGTATTTACATAATACTTTCCAAAATACCATGGTAGTACCATAGTAAATGTCCCAAAACTCACAATAAGACTATGGGATTTTTGTAGGTGAAACATGCATGATAATCCAAAGAAATCTATTACAAAAAGTGGTACACTGGTACAATGATGATATAATATTTATCATGGTTTTGAAATTCATGCACCATTGTATTTATATAATACTGCAAAGTATTTCAAAAATACCATGGTAGCACCACAGTAAATGTCCAAAATCCCTTAGTAATACCATTGTTCTTTTTAATAAGTGATATAAACATTGTTCATTTGTTGTTTGTGAACTGAATGATTTACCACTCACCAACCATTGTACTTCCATGGTACTATACAGTTCTTCAAAGAAAAATATACAATTAAAAATGACATATATTGGACATTTACCAATACTGTGATATTATTGGAAGTACTTTAGATCACATGGTACATCACCACAGCACATCTTTTAGATGTTTCCACATTATGTCCAAAAAAAAAAAAACAAAAAAAACAAAACAAAACTTTAAACGTTTTTTTAAAAAAACATGGTACTTTTATGTATGTAACATGATCATTATTCATTGGCTGTTTATGTACTAAATTACTTACATATTCATGTATCTTGATTTTACCATAGTACTCTAAGATGCTTCAAAGTAAAACACTATATACATAAAATGTATACACATAAAACCATAGTACTACCATAGTACTATGAAGCACTTTGCCATATATGATTCAAACATGATATAGCACCACAGTACATCTTTTATTATGCCAAAAAAAGCATGGTATTCCCATAGTACATGTCTAAAAATACCACTTGACTTACAAATGTAGCATGCTCATTTTTTTAGGTTAACCCTTAATAATATTCCATCTCAGCTGACTTCTACAGCTGTAAAAACACTACATCCGTGTACAAGCTCAACAGCAGATCGGTTCTGGTAACAGTATTATTTGTTTGGGAGCGCATGGTGAAAATGCTGTGGGATTTGGAGGCGTTATGTACGATCAGAGCGACAGGCAGGTGGGGATCAGATGCAGAACTAAAGGGATTAGTGACCACTACAGAACAGATCCGTTTGATGTTGACACTCTCTCCCACAGCCAGCCACAGACACTGAGACCTGCTCACTCCACACCCGGACAACACAATCAAGCCAAATATAAGATGAAAACGTGAATGTGAGTGCAGCTGGCCTGTGCACACTCACTGATATGATGCTACAATGTTTCAAGTGGTTGCCAGGGTGTTGCTTTGCAGTTGCTAGGGTGTTCTGGGTGGTTGCTAGGTGCTGGTTCTTAAGTCTCTGATTTGAGTGCCTCCTTCAATGCACATCTGTGGGATTTTTGACCCGTTTTAATGTCCAGCAGGTGAAAATTTGCATCTGTCTGCAGATTTTTTACTTTACTTTAATACTTGGTTTTAGAGGTCTGAACACATTACTAAGGCCACGTCCACATGAAGACAGAACTAAATGTCATCTAGTGACATTTGGCTACCAGTTTTAGCTACTTTCAATTGAAAGCAGTTGGCGACCCTGACGAAAACGAAAAAGGTGTCGTTTTCAGATTTATCCACTTTGGTATCCGGTTTCAAAAAATAGCGGTTTCAGGCTCCCAAAACGCTGGATCTGTCCGGACGAAACGCCGATACGATACAAAATTTATTCGCATACAGTTAAACGTGCCTCCGTGTGGACGGGGCCTAAGTATTACGGGTTAGTTCAAGTCATGTCAGAAAGATCACATTTACAGGCTGAATGCACATGAACGCACCACAAATGTGTAATTAGGAGTGGAAAACTGAACTTTCTTAGGCATTGTGAGAAAAGATGTTGGATACAATGAATGCAGCTTCTGTCTTGACAGTAAATTTGTTGAAATGAATGAAAATATATATTTTTTCTTTTAAAATAAAAAACTAGGTTGCATGTACAAAAAATGATAGTATTGTACAGTTATGATAGAATATATTCAATTTACAGCACCTTCATAAACTAAATTTAAAAAGCAAAAAACACACTGATGCAATTCTTTATTCATTTTGTAAAAGTAGTTTTTTTTTTTGTAAAAAAAAGGCACCTTGCACCATCTCGTGCAACATTTAATAAATCTTCAACACTCACTAAAGACTTTTTCTACCACATCAGATGTTTAAATCCTTTTCATTTTAAAAGTAAGGACCAGACTCCAGCTTTTAGTCTGGAATGTGTGAAATCTTCCAGCAGGCCTGGACTGTGAGATCAGAGCATCGTTCTTTTTCTGGCCAGTGTAATAAGAGAAGATATCTGGACGTTGTAGCCTGAGGATAAACCGGTAGAATTGATCCCTTATCTGGAAGGCTATGATAGGGTTTTTGGCGGTTTGGGATGCATCCAAACTGCTAGAGAATAAGTGGATTTAGAGCTCAGTGTGTCAGTATGACGTGATGTAGTGCAGTTGCTCTTCAGAATGGGGTTTGTGGAGTAAACATCAGCTGTCCTTACTGCAGAGCTAAATTAGAAGTGTATGTATGTAATTCTGCTCAGTTACACCACGTGATCTGATTGCACTTATAAACAACACATTCTATAATGCTAAACATATCAGCAGTTAATGCACTGCACATTCAAAAACAGAAAGGTAATGAAACTCTGAATCATATATATTCACTACTGAATGTCCGTAACTGAATTGTTAGGAATTATATAATGCTCATTTGAAGTCATTATCCAAACATGGCCTTTTGTGTCTACATTTCGATTCATGTTATCAAACAAAACTATTTCCCAAATGCGGTGATCAGTACCTCAAGCACAGGTCAGAAATAGTGTTTTCACTATTATAATGACTTCCAGTACCAGTTCCATTTACTTTTTATGCATTTGGCAGATGATTTTATCCAAAATGATTTACAAATCTACCGATTTTGTCAGTTCATGCATGGCCTGGGAATCAAACCTGAGACTTCACCATTGCTAGCGCCATGATCTACCAGCTGAGATACAATAATGACAGTGTTTGTATTGCAAAAATACAAAATATCTGGTTCTTGGATGAACACATCCTGATCTGGACCTCGCGTGGTCTAGTTTGGGTGTGGGTCTAGTCTGGACACCTACTGTTGACAATTATTCATAAACGTCAGTATTAAAGGATAAACGTTAACAAAAACTTTTTGTTAACGTTTGACTTTATTTCATATCTACCATTCAAAAGTCTGGGGTCAGTAAGATTTTTTTTTTGAGAGAGAAATTAATACTTTTATTAGATGCATTAAATTGATGAAAAGCAACAGTAAAGACTTTTAAAATCTATTTCAAATAAACTTGAACTTAAATTGAACTTTCTATTCACCAAAGAATCCTGAACAATGTATCACTGTTTCCACAAAAATATGAAGCAGCACAACTGTTTTCAACATTGATAATAATCAGAAATGTTTCTTGAGCAGCAAATCAGCATATTAGAATGATTTCTGAAGGATCATGTGACACTGAAGATGACGTAATGATGCGGAAAATTCAGCTTTGATCAATAAATTACATTTTAATATATACTGACATACAAAACAGTTGTTTCAAATTTAATCAAATTTAAATGCAGCCTTGTTGAGCATGACAGACTTCTTTCAAAAACATCAAAGAGTTTCTGAACAGCAAAACATTTCAAAAGAAATGGAATTTATTTCATTTTTTAATCCAGTTCTATTGGAATCAAACAAAAACCCTTTGAAAATAAAATAAGATTCTACAGGAAATGAACTTAAAATCAGGAATGGGACTGTGCCTGATTCTTAGTGGATTCTTGTTTGATTCCTTTAGAATTGCATCTACATTATAATAGAATTTCATTAGCGTTCCTTTGGGATTTTTGGCCAAGGGGTTCCTATATATCCAAGCAACCTAACTGTGAATTCACAAATGGACAGGTACCTGTATGCTAGTCCTAGTGTTAGCGGAGAGCACTTTCACCCTCTTAAAACGTGAAACAGGGAAGCGTGACAGAGGATTGGATCCCGCTTTAGAGGACAGACAGAGAGTGACGGCTTCTCTTCTCTGAATGTAAATTACAGCTTCACCTGTCACTCAAAATCAACCAAGGACATCGTGAGAAAGAGAAAGAACGTGCGAGAGAATATTCCTGCTCCTTCCCTCCAGCCTCACTCAGCATGATGGCTTGAAGTATTTTAAACATATGTTGAGGAAAGAGAGTCTTTGAAAAATGACGGGGCTCCCGCAGGGCCCCACAAACACATCTGTTCACACATTCGAGTGGATGCAATCATTCCACGTATATAATCACTGCAGCCAGGCGGCTTCTTAATGCTGCTATAATACAGTGATGACAAATCATATATTTACAGTCTTCAGTGCTTCAGAGTTAACTAGAACTTGACTGGCATTTTACAACGTGTGAGTGCATTCACATTCACTCATTTTCATTCATTCATTTTCATGCAGAAAATCCCTGAGTGATTTGATTTGCTTGTTGACTTGCTTGCAAGATATGAAAGACTTGAGACAATGTTTGTGCATAAAATATGCCAAAAAATATCTAAAAACCCTGTGAAATGGTTTCATGAACACAATATTTCTTCCTGTCTTGTTATATACTTCTTACTGAAACAGGAAAAGCAACATTTGAGCATTTACAAAGACAATGATACCTATATTAACTGGAGAAACAAGATACTCAAGTATTTCATTTCAGTTTTTTAAGAGGTCATGCATGCATGTATAATAAACTACTGATATCTGACAGCTGGAGACGTTTTATGACTGACAGAATAACTGTGTATAATAATAAGTCCATCACTGAAACTCCTCCCAGCACAACCAGAATTATTCACACACACCATTAGCTTTTACTGTAAGTGCTCCCACAGATCAGGAGATTTAACGTCTCATTTATAGCACAGCCACATCTGAGAAACATAAGAGTCTTATCATCCAGCAAGGTTTTTCTCCAGTGTACAGAAGTGTACAGGAGTGTTTTTTTTATTTTTATTATTTGTTTAAAAAAAATACCATTTTAAATCACAGATAATACTCTGATGTGCCATCAGAATCGAACTGAACCGAAAACCTGGGCTAAAAACACCCGAAGTATGTATTGAACCTTGGGGTAACTGTGGGGTACCTTCTTGTATTCCTAGGACATAATATATGTATCACTTTATATAAAATTTAAACTATACTGGGTCCAACTTTATATTAGGTGGCCTTAACTACTATGTACTTACATTTAAATTAATCATTTGATACAATGCACTTATTGTGTACATACATGTTTTTACATTGTACTTATATTTTTTAAAAATACCTATATGTAGCTACAGCTGTAATTAATTTCTGTAATTACATTTATAATTACACCGTTGACCCATCCCTTACACCTTAACCCACCCTTAAACCTACCCATACCACCAAACCTGTTCCTAACCTTACCCATATCCCACTTCAATAGCAGCAAAAGTGTTTTGCAATACAATATGACCACAATAAGTACATTGTACTTATTTTTGATGTAAGTACATAGTAGTTAAAGCCATCTAATATAAAGTGTGACCCTATACTGTAAATGTTTTACCATGCTATTCTTAAAATATGAAAAAACATACTAAAAATATAAATTAAATAATTTTTTAACCCAAAAGTTGAAGATACAGCATGATATGTATATTCTAGACTAATGTACTTTGATGAAATAATGAATTAATAAATAAAAAATAAATAATTCAATTACATGTAAAATTATATAAATAAAAAATAATTAAATACAAATAAATACAATCATACATAAATAATGAAATACATAATTAAAATATCATAATTTTTTCAAAGATTTGCACCACCAGTGTTCTACACAACTCTATATATAAACATACATCAATGCTAAGCCCTGCTCCCTCATTAGGCTCCATGTGAAGTATGTGTGTGGCGTAATGGAGAGTTGGGCATCAGTCGGAGGCAGGCCGATTTTGATCCCTCTCTCTCATGCTGGCCAATTACCCAGCATTCCTTTAATTCTCCTCCAGTAGCTCCATATATCCCTCCCGTCCGTCTGTCATCCAGCTGTCCCCATACAGCACCAATTACAAACTGCTCTTATGGATTTAGACGGGACTATTTTTGACGCCTGCTGTGGGAGGACACACACTTCAGACTGGAGACATCTCTGCTGACGTTCATCAGCAAACATATCTCTCAGTGGATGATGATTAGCCGGTTATGTTCAGATGGATTCATGTGTTTGAGAGACTAACTAACTAAAAAAACCTGATCAGACATTTTTAATGATGGCACTGTATGAATTATAATAGTGTGTTTAAAAGCCACTCAAATTTGCCAAGCTAACATATGTGCAAAATGCATGTTAGAAGAAGGAAGCTGATGCAAAAAGCAAAGCAACAAAAATCATAAAAGTTAACAGCTTGATAAAATCAACAGTAACTTTAAATACAACTAAATAATATGATATAAATATAACTTTGGAAATGTTATATAAAATCAAGTATATGAATGTATTGATGAGTAAATAACAGAAATATTTTTTTATTAACTAAAACTACAACTATTAAAATTGTTTTCAGTAAGTGAAACACAGCTCAAATAAAATATAACTATTAGACGCAAAACTAAAAAATGTTGCCTCAGCAGTTCACTGAAATAGATATATTTAAGTTGACGTGCTAAAATTACTAAAACTAAAATAAATCTAAATTAAAGCTAAATATCAATACAAATACAAAAAATGAATACAAAAGCACATAAAAAGTAAAAAAAATCTAAATAAATGAATATATGAATGAATAACACCCTAGAAACCACATAGAACAGTGTTGTTATTGTTAACTGAAATTAAAATGATAAAAATTGTTTTCAGTAATTTAAATGAAACTGAAATAAAGTCTAAATATCAGATTCGAAACTTAAAGAATTGGAAATTCACTGAAATAAATGTTTAAAAGTTGAAGTACTAAAATTACTTAAACTGAAATAAATGTAAATTAAAGCTAAATAGATATTAAAAACTGAAATTAATACAAAGGCACATAAAAAAAACAAAACAATAAAACGTAATCTAATTAACTGAATATATGAATGAATAGTAGAAACAACATAGAACAGCATTATTATTGTTAACTGAAATTAAAACTGTTTTCAGC
This sequence comes from Tor tambroides, assembly GCA_021397915.2. Classification (NCBI taxonomy): domain Eukaryota; kingdom Metazoa; phylum Chordata; class Actinopteri; order Cypriniformes; family Cyprinidae; genus Tor; species Tor tambroides. The sequence goes on along the minus strand of JAFVLL020002596.1, from coordinate 16,509 downwards.
AACTGTAATAAAGCTTAAAAACCCTCTAAAACTTCAAAATCTTAAACTTGAAAAACTGGACATTCACTGAAATAAATGTGATAAAAGCTGAAGTGCTAAACTGAACAAAATAGAAATATAAAACCCCCCTAAAACAAATAAAATAAGCACACAAAACAGATAAAAAAAAATACCAAAACTTAAAGTAAATAATGGAATATATGAATTAATACATGCATCTTTACTTTGAAATATACAAGCAGTAATGTAGTCAGATCATAATAAGTGCAAAGTCTATATTAGGAAGTTGGTGGATGGAATGAATCAAAACAACTGATGCATTCATGCCAATCATTCACTTAGCACACACCAATACAAAGAAAGTATGTGAATATATAATTAAGCGAGTCCCAATTCTCACACACAGACACATAATTCAAATCAGCGGCACACTTCCGGCCGATTACACGCACAACAGCAACATAAACACACACAAACATGACAAACACACCGCTCTCATCCACAGAAAAGAGATAGAGAGGGAAGAAAAACAGCATTATCCTGTGTACAGACACTCAAAACCATCCGCACTGACGCTTCCTTCCAAATCCACTGGGAAGGAGGTGAAGGGGGCGCAGGGAAGATGATGTTTTCCACTGCAACACTGAACGAGGTTAGCAGAGAGACCCGCTGGCACCCGTCCACCGATGGGTAACCATGGAAATGAATATTAGCTCCATCTGAGGAGACACAAATCATTCTTGGAAGTGCATGTGCACCCACAAATGATGGAGGTGGATCGGTTCAGTGTCATTAGAGGTGCTTTCTAAGGCTGCATCACTAAATATATGTATAATCAAGCAAAAGTCAAATAAAATACATGAATCCTGCAGAATTAAATCGGAGAGACTTACAAGGAGGGAACAAACTCAGATATAGGCCTACTGTTAGTGTAGAGATCAACTGGTAGATGAATGACTTTTTGTTGTTGTTGTTGTGTTTTTTTTAAATAATCAGAACCAATTTTTAATTCAGAATTTGTGTTACATTGATTGTTACTTTTTATGCAAAAGATTTTTTGCCAAAATTTCACCCAAAAATGAAAACTTTCTGTTAATTTACTCATCCTCAGACCATTCAAGATGATTTTTTTTTTTTCTTGAGTAGGACAGCAAAGAAGATTTTTAGCTGAAACTGTGCTCCTTGGTGATTCATATAATGCAAGTCAGCGGCTGCTCGTTTTTGAGAATAAAAAAAAGCATATCAATGAATACAAAATGAATACCTATGGCTCCTGATGATATACTGAGGTCTTGTGAAGTGAAACAATCAGTCTGTGCAAGAAACTGAACATTATTTACAACATTATTACCTGGGAATACGGGGAAATCTGATTCTTTTCTGTGAACTGATTCTTTTGGTTAGCTCGTTTCAATGAACTGGTTCAATTCACTAGTTCATTTACATAATGACGCAATGATGAAATGTATACGCAATTGTATTACTAAAGCACCCAATAAGGAGTTGAAACATGGACGATTTACATGTTTAAATATAAAGTGAATGAACTAGTCTTCATCAGCTCACCTTTGTACATAAACAATGAGAAACCATAAAAACCTTCATTTGGCCCCTTCATTCAAGTTCTCGGTTTACAAATGTGCATATCAGCGGCTCATCTGTCTTCGGTCGAGTCGAACTGTTTCCTCAGTTCAGTGATTGTTGGAGGAACTGGAGCACTGAATCAGTTCATTCATCACAGGATCAGATACAGTGATATTTCAGCTGATTTTGAGTCGGAGTGACTGTCAGGAGTCTGAAAGTGAATTTTGATGGAGTAACTTGTAGATCTGTTCAGAACTGTTTCAGACAATTCAGTTTGATTCAGTGTACTGGTTCAACTAGTTCACCAAAAAGAATCGGTTCAAAAGAAGGATTAGTTTGTGAAACGGCATCACACCATTTACCTGAGGCTCTGGATTACAGGTAATAATGTTGTAAATAATGTTTAGTTTCTTGCACAGACCAATTGTTTCACTTCATAAGACCTCAATATAACATTAGGAGCCAGATGTATTCATTTTGTGTTGCCTGTATACACTATCTTGACTCTCAAAGTGCTGGCAGCTGCTGACTTACATTTTATGAATCATCAAGGATCACGAAAAAAAAAAGAAAAAAAAAAAAAAAAAAGTCACCTACATCTTGGTCGGCCTGTTCGGCAAATTTTCATTTTTGGGTGAACTATCCTTTTAATAAATACATTATATAAATAATAGAAACAAAATACTGGCATATAGCAGCCCCCTGGAATGCATCATGGCTGTGAGTTTTGCACAAGCAAGTAAATTTTCTTCAGAAATTGCTAGTTTATTGCTGTTGTCACACGGCGGATCAAGTTGTCTTTACATTTTATTAAATTGGCCCAATTCTGCCCTGAATCCCAACAGCTCATTTCCCCAGACCACAACATGCTCTCCAAAACCCTTCAGACGTCCTGATGCCACTGGCAAGCAAATGGAAAACTTGTTTTGGGCCCAGAATCCCAAAATGATTCGACGACAACAGTCTAACGCAACTCAACTCACTTCAAACTGGCATTTCAGGACTGCTTTGCTAGATTTCTATCAGAGGGAGAAAGAGGCAGAGAGAGAAGTGTGGGTGTTTGCAGTCATAAAGTATCGTTATAGAACCCTACAATAATTAGACTCGGGCTCCGCGAGACATTCAGAGCTTTAAATGACATCTGCATGTTACACAACTGTACCAAACACTTTTTGTTCTGCTGTTCTAATGATAAGAGTGAATCATATCACATAACCTTGAAATGGAAACGGTCCAACTCATTCGCTGGAGTCTCTTGATTAGTCGCTCTGTGCAGAGCAGTGAGAAATAAAGCTGGATGGAGCTGGAAACACCTGTGCACAAGCACTTCATACATAGCCATCAGAGTGGTTTCTGAGCACATTAAAGTTCATGAAGAAGTCTACAGCATTTCAGGGAAAATCAGATTCTAATGGGTTTCCAGCTGGTCCAGTCTGGTCTTTAGTTCTGGTCATTTCCTGGTCAGAATTTTTGAGCTGCATGCGAAAGGTCCAGGTCATATTTCTCCCAAAAATAATGATAACAATACTGTTTTCTAAAATATATTTATAATTATTATATTATTTATATAATAATAATAATATAGTATAATATAATATAAATATTATAATATTATAATAATATAATATATATAATATTAATAAAATGTTAATGAATATAAATAATGTATACATCTTTGTCCTTAAAATCAATAATCAACTTAATTTTCTTCAAGCTATTATATATATATATATATATATATATATATACACACACACACACACACACACACACATACATACATACATACACACTTGTTGTTCTGTCTTTAATTCATGCTAATTGCACCAAAAAGGTCCTAAAAATTGTTATTTTCTTTGGGTATTTACCACCTGGTTAACAATGAGAGAACAGCAGCCACAAACCAGCTACCATATTCCAAAAACTGGCTAAAGACCTTACCAACAGAGCTGAGACTGTAGACAGTCCCATTACTCAAGAGCTGATTGATTTTACTGATTTTAATCACTGTAGGCATCAAGTGTCATGACAGCACTTCCTGTGCGGCACGTGAAGGGAAGCACTACATCGCAGTGATGCCATTTATTATTTAGCCTTTTGGGCCACTTGTTTATTCACACAGTCCTTGTCGACCACCTCATTATTTCACTCTCTAGCCGTCTTATTTCTGCTCAGTTCAGTTTGAAACGAGTTTCCTGCACTCTTGAGCAAACGCACGCACTCGTCTTGGCCTTGATGGTGAGCAATGCAGTCGGCCGCTCCGTTGCGACAGCAGTAACTATGGTGATAACACAGAGAAGAACTGGAAAACATCTCTCCTACATGCTCGCACCTACAGCCACTGCAGTTCTGTGAAACCACAAAACATGTCCAGGGCACGTTTCACCTCAAATCCAGAGGAAAGAAACAAGAAATTATACTTTGCCTATTTTAGGGTCATTATGATGTTTTTTTGGTTTTGTGACATTACTTTCATGACAATTAAGCCAAACATTCTCCCCCAAATTCTCATTTTCTTAACGCATTCAGACATTTTATGTAACTATATTCTCACTGACTCTCATTACTGTAATACTGTATTTTTTTCACTGTATTAGATAAAAAAAAATGCTGCTAATTTGCATTTAAAAACAAAGACATTGCAACAAATACAATTATGACAAATATCTTACAATTTAAACAATGTATCATATGAATAAATGTATCATTGTCTAATTACAGTAATGATATTTTGTGACATAATATTAATGAGAATTTAGTGCAGAAATATGCTCTATTTTTCTTTAGGATTTGAAAATGAAATGAAATAATACTCATATTACAGTGGTCAGTCTGTCCATTTAGCTCTACACTTACATTATATCTCTACACTTTCCACTAGAATTAAAAAGAAATCTCATGAGTCGTGCATCATATGGATAAATGTATCACTGTCTAATTACAGTAATGGTATTTTTGTGAGAATTTAGATTTAGTGCACAAATGTGCTCCAGTTTTCTGCAGGTTCTGGGTTTAAAATGAAATAAAATAACTCATTACAGTGGTCAGTCTGTCCATAAACTTCTTAACAAACCGACAAATATCTACACTTTCGACTAGAATTCTTTTAAATGTTTTAAGGTTGACATAATTACCTCTGAATTAGTATTCATTACCATCACCTTTACTGTAGGGCTCATTTTTAATTAAAATAGACTTTTTCCCTTTCAAACCCATTAGCCATTTGACACGTGGAGTATATGAGAGCGTGCCGTCCTATTGCTGAAGCTAATCACATCATTTTAAACTACATTTAGACACTCGCTACAGCAGCCCCAAAACGTACTTTGACTCTATAAAAATGTCAGAATGTCACTGCAATATATGGAAAATGTCAAACAAATGCTGCAGGACTGTTTGTCTCACATTTCTTCTGTTAATCAGCTGGTGATTTAGTGTCAGTTCACAGCAGAGGAGGCACACATTAACCATCAACCACAAACAAACACAAATATCTGTCTTCATTTTAACACTGGACCAATTGTTCTAGCATTTGAAACTGGAAGTGAATTACATCAAACCCAGTGACATTCATACAGTTTAAGCGGTTCATCGCTCATTAAACACCGGGGCTCCTGTGACGCATTAGGAGAATCTCTGCTGAAACACACGGCCGCTCACAGCCTTAACTAAACATTATCAAAGACCTTCAGCAGAGAATGAGAGAGAGAGAGAGAGAGAGAGAGAGAGACAAAAGAAAAAAGGGACAGTCATTAACCCCCAAATGAAGAGGATCAGAGCGAGTGAGGACAAAACAGATAAACAGAGAGACATCTGGACCCAGAGGGACCTAAAGAAAGACATCAAATCAGTCTTCTGAACTCACATTACGATTCTATCACATACACAATACCACAACCCCTTCTCGGTGTCATCTATCTTCCCTTGAGATATATTTTCAGACCATTTCTGCTATAAATGTGAGGGTTTGATGAGGAATATCTCAGTTAAGATGCCGTAGACATGATATTAAATGTCTGTTTTGTCATACAGGACAGTTTGCACAATGTTAATGCAAATAAATGCTGTTTTTTTTACCTTCCTACTGATCAAAGAATCCTTAAAAATCACAATTTCCACAAAAATATGAAGCAGAACAACTGTTATCAATACTGATAACAATCAGATATGTTTCTTGAGCAGCAAATCAGCATATTAGAATGATTTCTGAAGGATCATGTGACACTGAAAACTGGAGTAATGATGCTGAAAATTCAGATTTGATCACAGAAATAAATTACATTTTAAAGCATATCCAAACAGAAAGCAGTTATTTTAAATTTTAAAAATATTTCAAAATACTTTTTAATCAAATAAATGCAGCCTTGATGAGCATAAGAGACATCCTTCACAAACATTAAACTTTTGAACAGTAGTGTAATAAAAACACAAAAAGCGATCCAAAGAAAGCTTCACTATGTGTTAGTTACAGCCCAGAAAACATCCATATGTTGCCTTAAAACACTGTCTAGAATGTCAGCTCACCAGATTTTGGAACAGAGCTACAGGCCTTCATAAGACACATGACTGCACCGACTGCATCATTGCATGACAACTGCATTAATCATCAGTTCACACTGTAAAACAGTGACTGATCATCCCTGTGTCACTGTACAATCCGCACAGCCGCAGCGCCGGGGATCGCGCTGACAAATAGCACAATAAACTCTAATCTCTGAAAGACTTACCCACAGCCCTTCTCAGAGCTGCATCCTCTGTCTATCACTGACATCCTCAAATTTATCACCCTGTTGATAAGCATCGAATGCTGCTTCATAGGGGAATGTCAAGTGATGAAAAGAGAAACATAACCACTAAAACTAGATGTGTATATTTTATAAGTGAAAACAATTCTCACTGGAACAGCGCTAGAATTGTTGTTAGGGCGTTGCTAAGCAGTTGCAATGAGTTCTAACATTGCTATGTGGTTGCAAGGGTTAAATATTTGACATTTATTTTTAACCAAAGCAAATGCACATGCAATCCAACTTAATTGAGTGAAATTCAAAATATAGGAGCTGTATAATCGGGTGGGGGGGGGGGGGCAACAAACCTCTATTATGTCCCCTGAGTGAAGAGCCACTACTGTTACAGTGACAGCGATGAAGATTTATGTCATGCCAACCTGATGAGATTACAGTGCACTAAAAGTCACACATCAGTGAACACTAGCTCAGCGACAGGTCAGAACTCTATACTGAAGTCCTTCAAGTCACCGAAAGACACAAATGAAACGAAATGTAGCAAAACAAAATAAGAAATGAGAAATTTGTTTATTACGACAAAAGTCCAATACAGAGTTCCAGCTGTACTAAAATGGATAGTTCATATTTATTTATTTAAAGACAGAAAGCATTAAATTCCACAGTATATATACATGCACATACAGTATATATCCTGTATATATAGTATTTTTATTATTTGTAAAAAATTACATAATCTCACGTCTGTTGGTTTATTTATTATCAGAAACAGTACTTTAATAAAAAGTATTAAAAACAGTAATATAAATGTGTATAGAAATATAAACTATACTATATTTGTTTTTACATTTATTTGTGTTTATTATGTTTATTTGCTTTGTGTTTAAATGTGTTTAATATTTTTAAAGCACTTCTGTTGAATTATTTATAATCAGAAACTGTACTTATAAATGTGTAATAAATGTATGTGTGTATACATTAATTAAAAAAATTAAACTATATATATTTTTTATATTTAATTACTACCTATTCATAACTACTTACATTTTTTGAGGCACTTTTACTGGTTTTAACACAGTATATATACATGGAATTATGGAATATATTATGAAATTATGACAATTTAAAATAACTTTTTTTCTATCTGAATATATTTTAAAATGTTATTTCTGTTACACAAAGCTGAATTTTCAGTATCATTACTCCAGTAAAGGAAAAGGAGGTGACTTGTGGCCAAGTTTCACACCCACAATTTGTGCTCTGCATTTCACCCATCCAAGTGCACACACACAGCAGTGAGTAGTGAAACACACACACACACACACACACACACACACACACACACACACACACCCGGAGCAGTGGGCAGCCATATTGCTGCGGCGCCGGGGAGCACTTGGGGGTTTGGTGCCTTGCTCAAGGGTCTCACCTCAGTCGTGGAATTGAGGGTGGAGAAAGCGCTGGATATTCACTCACCCCACCTACAATCCCTGCCGGACCTGAGACTCGAACCTGCGACCTTTGGGTACATGATCAGTACATGAGCCATCAGAAATCATTCTAAAATGCTGATGAGAGGTTTTTTTAAAAATAAATAAATTAAATTTAAATATATATATTTAAATTTTATTTCTCTCTCTCTCTCTCTCTCTCTCTCTCTATATATATAAATGTATATTATTTCTAATTTTGATCTTTTTTATCAGCATGTACACCTTTCTAAATAAATACTTTGTCCATCAAGCCTGGAACAAAGTCTCTTGCAAATAATTAACAGAGCGGTATCTCATGAATATGCCTGAGCGGATGACGCAGATGCATCTGGAGGATGGATGCCTTTCATCTTAGTGTAGTGGGACAGCGAGATGCTCGCCTAAATCTCCTGATAATCTGCCTCAACTTGTAATGAAAGGGATAATTCAGGACCCTGGACAGCGCCAGGCAGGACTGACTGATAGCGCTGCTGCCTGGCTGGATTCAGCACCATGGACAGCGGCACATCCATGGGTTTGGGTTTACAGGGCATTATACAGACCTAACAGGTATAAATCTGTGGCAGCAAGAGGAGAAACACTATAGGTAGACTCGCTATAATCCAACGCTGTAGAGGATGACAACACACATAAAACCATGTAGGGAAATGACATTAAACACAGTCCCCTAATCTGATTTGTGCCACATAATTGTGTGTGATGTATGTGCTGTGTGAAAAACTGATATGATCAAAGAGTTAAACACACACCAACAGCTGCAGACGCCTGTTAAACACACAGATCAGATAGTCACGTCTGATGAAAACATGCATAACTGGGTGAAATCTAAAAGTAATTGAATGGCATTTCATTTTCCAAGGAAGGGAGCAGCAAATGTCGACTAACCAGGCAAAGAACCACAATGATATGGTTACAGTAATGGAGATTTATGCAATGTTGACCTGATAGATGAGATTATAGTGTCACGGCACTCTCCTACAGGAATCGTTCAGAGTGACATGAAGGAAAAAATGAAATGACAAAAAATAAAAATAAATAACATTAAATAAAAAAATAAATAAATAAAAAAGGAAAAATAATACAATTAAAATGAACATAAATAAAAAATTTAAAGTAATTAAAAATAAAATAAGAAATCAAAATCAAAAGTAATAAAATAAAAATACAAAAAAAAATAAAAAAATAAAAAAAATAAAATAATGTACAGGACCGTTACAGTATTAGGTCCCAGCATTCTCCAACTTGACTCCTTTAAAATGACAAGGATAAAAAAAATTGTATAATAAACAAATAATAAAAAAAATATGGTCCTAAAAAAATTAATAATAATGATAAAAAAAAAAGTACAATAAAAACCATGTCATTTTTTTTCAGACCTTAAACAGCACTAAAAGAGCCACATCTACTGCATCTATGTCTCTACCAGAGGAGTTATGACTGTGTATGACGGTAGTGAGAGGTTCCCCTTCCACCGCAGCTTTTCTACATTTGTGTACCATGCTTGAAAATACACAAAGGCACACAGTGCGGCTTGTTACATGAATACTCAACTACAACCTCCTATTACTATTCCACTCACAGCAGCCATGCAGTAAGACAGGACAGGACCTGTGGTGGGCAGCAACAGCAGAACCCGCGGCTCGAACCCTCCCTCCCTTCCTCCGTATGGACCATTCCTGTGTCAGCGTGAGTGGGTGTGTGCGAGCGATCGAGCGCAAGAGATTCCTCCACTCACCCTGGCTGTTGGCGGCCCCCTCTGCCTCCTCGCATTCGGTCAGGTTGTTGACCATCCTGCCTCTCCGAATGCCCTCGCTCCCCCAAAACTCTCCTCTGCTCAGGGGAGAAAAGCAGAAGAACGGCCAAACGAGGAGATGTGCGAGAAAAAGATGGAGCGATCTGCGCACCTGCCTTCCCCTGCTGAGTGCCCAGAGGAAATTAGCGGCGGACAGAACGAGAGATGCACGTTTTTTCTCCTGCGATTCTCTTCTTCTCGCGCTCTCCTCTCCTCTCTTGGCTGTAAGCGTGACTCCCTCTCCCTCTCTCTCTCTCGTAGGAGGAGGGTACGACAGCTCAGAACGGCTGGAGTTTACTGGATGATGGAACAATCTCTCTCTCTCTCCCACTCACTCGCTCATGCACATGGGTATCCATGCACACATGCTCTCCTGACACACTATTCACACAAAATACAGTAAATTTTTTTTTTATATATATATATATATATATATATATATATATATATATATATATATATTTTTTTTTAAACACATGTAATCTGGATTACATAATCAGATTCCAAAAAAGTAAATATTCGTAATCAGACTCCAGTTACTTTTTATTGATTGCAGGATTACATATTATTCACACAATAGCAATAAATTAGGAGTAAACAAATAAAATATTTAATTTTTTAGTAAGTGTTTTATTTTGATTGATGTTATTTTAAAATGCCTTATTTTAATTTTTACATGTTTATAATTAATTATTAGCTTTTCAAACCCCTTGCAGTTCCTTCATGAACCCCTCTTTGGGAAACCTTGACGTAATGTAATGTTTAATGCACTTCACATGTTGTTAATTACAACGGATGGAATAGATTTTCTTAATCTTTGTATTTTTATATCAATATAGTACAAGATTATCCTATTTAAATCAATGTGATAAACGAGTCATGTTAAAAGTAATCTAAAAGTAGTCTGATTATATTACCTAAAATGTGTAATGTAATGGATTACGTTACTAGCTACAATTTTTGTCATGTAATTTGGAATCAGTAACGGATTACAATTAGTAAGTAATCTACCCAGCTTTGTGTGTGCGTGTGTGTGTGTGTGTATATATATATATATATATATATATATATAGTGAAATTGTAAATATTATAAAAAATATTGTATTGTAAAAATAAATTATAATAAATAATAAATATTGTATAATTAAACAAATATATAATAATATTATTAAATAAGAAAAATAAAAAATATAATTATAATAATTATAAAATAAATAATATAATAATTAAAATGTAAAAAGTGTTTTGTTTTAGTAAGTCAAAATATCTAGGCATCCTGAAAACCAAAGGTACCTGAAAAGCTAAATTACATTAGATATTAAAGGAATATTCTGGGTTTAGTACAAATTAAGCTCATAACATTGAATATAACACCAAAAATGGTCAGTCTACAGTCTACAATGAGGCACCTGCAATGGAAGTGAATGGGGCTGATCCAAACGTTAAAATACTGTTTCAACAGCCACAACATGTTAACATGAATGTTAACACAAAAAACGCTTTCTTTTTCTGTGCAATGTTGCATCCAATTTTTCACCTTCGTCACCATGACAACACAATAAACCCTTAAATAACTGTAAAAATGATGATTTCAACAGCTTTAAACTGAGAAGTTGTTGCTAAGGCGCTCTGAGCGATTTAAGAATGCTGCTATCCAGCTACTAGGGAGTTTTGGGTGGTTTTGAACAGTCAAGTCTCTGTGATATACTGGTCTCTAGATATGGTTTGAGTCCTTCCTTCATTGGTAGTTTTTTGTGTAAATGGTAAATGCAAACTCCTCTCCTGAGGAATCATTTATCTACTGTAGGTTGGTCAAAATCCTCTTTCAGCCATTCATGTCACCAAATAATTGCACTCTGTGCCTGCAAATTTGTTTTGTAAAACACAATCAATGTGATCGGCGGCTCACATCACTGGAGGCTCGGCGCAAACAGAGACGGGAAAGAATAGAGTGGAAAACAGAGATAGAAGGGACGCAGATGCAAACTGGAGTCTTTTATCCAAAGGCTCCATTCAGATTCTTGCTTGGATCGTCCCACCAAAGAACAGAAGTGAATTCCAGGTAGCCTGCAGCTACACAAAATCTATTAGGTGACCGAATTACGCGGCACAGAAAATGGCAAGAGAAAGAAAAAGGCATTTTGCCATGAGTCACAAAAACAATCCACATGCTTTTGAAAGACATTAATGTGTCTACATGAGAAACGGACGCTGCTGGTGCAGACACAGGGGATTATTTACAATTACCACACACACACACTCCAGTGCTCACAAATGATTTCTAATATCTACAGGGATCTGGAAAGCTCAGCAGCTCTTCTTCTGAAGCGAGACTATACGTCTCCTGTATTTGTGTATATGTTGGGTCCCGATGCAACTGAAGTGAGAATGAGATTGAAACGGAAGCAGTAACAAGATCACCTGGCTCGTTAATCTCAGGTGATTTCAGTCGAGGCACCGGTGTAATCTGCATTTTTCATTTTCTACAGTAGATAATGGATCCATATTCATGATGGCTGCTTATTTTTTTTTTTGCTTTATTATTGCTTTTTGGTTTGGTTTCAGTATTAAAAACAAACATTACAAAACGCCCTGCTAACTGCTACCACATCCTATTACTTTACATGAAATTGTTCACTAAAATCTCAATAATACTAACAACACTTCTGAACACATCGGAAATATATATGTATCCATCTCAAATGTCAAAATACAAGCTAAAAAGGTCCAGTAATGTAAACTATACTTAAAAACAACAACAACACAAGATTATGAATCAAATCAGACTAACAAATGAGTTTCAAACGGCCTAAAACTGTGGCACTGAATCAATTACAAATTGGTGAATCAGTTACTGAATCAATTAGACCCACTCAAAGAACCCCAATTAGTTTGATCATATAAGATATTAGCAAATATTTATCTTACACTGTATCTTTTTAAACAAAAACACATATTAGATTATATATGAGGGTTTGAAAAAGTACTAAAAATAGGATCTTTAGATTTAAAAACTATGCTATTTTGTAGCATATTTGTTTCCAGCAAAAATCATTAAAAAAGGTAACAACAGATGTGTTACTGCAAACTGCATTTGTCCATAGATATTAATGCATGTGTATTTATGTATTTATACATATATATATAAAAAATTGAAACATCCATGTTGCAATTCTCTGGGTGCCCCCCCCAAAAAAAAAATAAAAAAAAAATCACCAACCGCCATCAACACTAATATTAACCAACGACAAACACACAAATATTCTGCAAGCTTTTCATATAAATCTAGAACTCTATAAGCCACAAAACTCATCTGTTGATTTAGTTAGTGTATACACATACACATACTGATGACCATCTGATGAAGGTTTGCGAGACGCTCTCTGAACGTCATGTGCCTCTCGTTCTCAATTCCATGCCACTGTACAAGACGAGCCACTCGGGCGACTCAGCTGGAATGGGGCTATTTTTGGGCTGAGAGCTGTCAGGAAGACTCTGCCGCGTCTCAAATGGTCTGTGACCTGTAAGCACTCAATTACAAAAGCTGTCAGTGCTGGGCTCTCCTGAAAACACCTCTATGACACAGACAGCTCAGAAACCCAGTGTCTCAGCAGAGATGGAGAAGAAACAGGCACTGTACACAGGAACCATATTTCCTAAAGTCCGGCATGTTTTTACATTTGCATAGTTTGAGTGGTTGGTATGGAATACTTTAATTGAATTCTATGGGATTTCTTCACCTGTTTGATCATCTATGAGGCAGAAACTGCTAATTTGATCAAACAGACTTCTCAAGATCAATGATTTGAGAAATAATTAAGTCTACAAGACCAATTTTGCAATTGCAATAACAATTACATAATGTTGTATGATAATTTTACATATTACATGTGCCAGTTCCATCAAATATAATTCTTTATTTTTAGACATTAATTAAAAATTATGTATTATATGTATTAATGTATTATATTACATTATTTTTGTTTGCATAGTATGTGTGTACTGTGTATATTTATTATGTACATATAAATGTACATACATACAGTATATATTTTGAAAATATTTACCTGTATATTTTTTTATTCATATAATTTATTATATTATATATAAATATATTTTATATATAAACATAACATTTTTTTTAAATATATACATGCATGTGCGTGTATTTACATAAATATAACAAATATACACAGCACACACATATATTATGTAAACAAAAACTTTTATTTTGGATACTTATTTTGGGTTGACAGCACTAATATAAATACATATGTGACCCTGGACCACAAAACCAGTCTTAAGTCGCTGGGGTATATTTGTAGCAATAGCCAAAAATACACTGTATGGGTCAAAATTATTGATTTTTCTTTTATGCCAAAAATCATTTGGATATTAAGTAAAGATCATGTTCCATTAAGATATTTTGTAAATTTCCTACCGTAAATATATCAAAACATAATTTTTGATTAGTAATATGCATTGCTAAGAACTTCATTTGCACAACTTTAAAGGTGATTTTCTCAGTATTTTGACTTTTTTGCACCCTCATATTCCAGATTTTCAAATAGTTGTATCTGATCTGCTTTCTCATCTGCTTTCTGATGATGTATAAATCTCGATTTTGAAAAATTGACCCTTAAGACTGGTTTTGTGATCCAGGGTCACATATATACAAATACATATTAATTAAATATAATTACATATAAATAGATAAATATTATATTATATTATATTACATATATATGAAAAGGTGCCTGTTCCATTCAACCAATGGGCTGGTAGCTCAGGTCCTCATTCGCTAGGCTGCTAACCAATCAAAATCAATATAAAATGTTTAACTGTATTTATTAAACTTTTAATCAAATTATGTATGATATAATAACTGTATAATAATTTACATACACACACACACACACACACATACATATACATATATATATATACATATACACACACACCATCGTATTATCATATTTGACACACATTTATGTAATTGTAATTTTAGAAATATTAACATTTTTAAAGTATATTGCTATGAAAGATTAAGTAAGCGTAAGCTACTTCAATCCAGTAAATAACATTATTCTTGCTATTGAATGATCAATATCAGCAAGAACATCCAAGCAGAAAGACAAAAAGGTTTTTCAGGAAACTCTTGATCATGTTAATGATGTCAAAGCCTTAGAAAGTCAAATAATAAGCGCAATAACAGTAGAGAAGAGTTCGACAAAATCCAGCCATTTTGAAACTGTGATACTCTACTTTGACCTGCGCCCTTACTCACACTAGAGGTTGATTTATCTCATTTATCAAAACGCTCCCAAATACCATTCCAGTCAAAAACAACACAAAGCAACATCCAGCCTATATATGCAACCACGAAGCATCGATGCAATGCCAGAAAGCTCATTAAAGCTCTCATTACTGCACATTGGCGCACATGCAGACGAGAAAGACCTCGCTGATTCAAACAACCTTCGCAGCCAATCTTAATTAGCGAGCGACTGACAATAGAAGCTCAGAGTGCGACTCTGGGATCCATTCTTTCTGGGTTGAGTTTCTCTGAAGTCGATGACTAAGCGGCCATATTAGAGCTCAAGGCTGCTCCTTAATGAACACGCTGCCTGACAAACACTCCAAATACTCAAACGATGGGCGGCCATGTCGTGTGGAAATTGAATTAGAGAGCTGAGGAGGAGGAGGAGGAGAAGGCTGAGAGAGAGTCAATGCCCACCTACCCTTGAGCCGCGGCCCTGAGAAATCAAACAAACAGAGTGTGATAAAGAAGCAAACAATCGTCCATCACAGCCCGCTATCGCATCTGAGGAGCGGAGAGCGCACAGCACGATAGCTGCTCTCCTAATGACTTTCCTCTTCATTAGATTCATTTGAGCGTCACTCGCTTAGCACTCAAAGTCAGATAATGTTTGCTCCCGGAGCACAAACCCCCTTCATTAACCTTTAAAAGGACTCGCACACACCCTGAGATACTGGCTTATGAATGCTGAAGTGCTGCGAGAAGTTCAGTGTGAGAAATGCGTCAGATTTGCTGATTCCATTCTGATCTTTCATCTAGCTGTCTGTCTGCTTGCCTATCGCTGAGTTTAATCGAATGACGGAGATCCGTCTGCAGCGCAAATTGTTTTCTCTGAACTGACTGCACTGAAATTGTCCTTCGCTCTCACAAACAAATCTAATCATACTCCTGAGTTGCTGAGGACTGGCGATCTATGCTTGGTAAATGTCAGAGAGCCGCATACAGGCATGTGCAAGTGCTTCGTACGTGGTAAAGTCTCTGTTTCATTACTTCCATTTCATACTGAAGATAGTCTAGCAGATTTATTGTACACATGGATAATTTATGCCATGAAAAACCCACTATATTGTTTATTTAGTTCTCTCTTTCTCCCTCTCTAAAACGTACACACACACACACACACACACGTATATATATATATATATATATATATATACACATATATATATATATATGTGTGTGTATGTGTGTGTGTATATGTAAATTATTATACAGTTATTATATCATACATAATTTAATTAAAAGTTTAATAAATACAATTAAACATTTAAAAATATAATTTATATACAAGTTATATACATGTAAATTTATTTTAGTAAATAAAATACTATATTAATAATTATATAATAATTATATTAAATATTAAACATTGAAAATATATTTTTACATAAATTCTTTATATGTAAATTTATTAACAATAAATAAACGTATAAATAAATAAACTTTTACATTTATTTTAAATAAACATACATATGGGCATATACTGTTGTCACGAATCGGGTCCATGCTCTTCCGTTTATTCGCCACCAGATGTCACCAACTCACCACACGGACTCTTACACCACATTGCACACTGGA